>JAKGGE010002714.1:0-12834 GCA_023748175.1 Hoolock leuconedys | reverse complement strand
CCAACGCCTGGGAAGTGAGGAGGGCCTCTGCCCGCCACCCCATCTGGGAAGTGAGGAGGGCCTCTGCCCGCCACCCCATCTGGGAAGTGAGGAGGGCCTCTGCCCGCCACCCATCATCTGGGAGGTGAGGAGCCTGCCCGCCACCCCATCTGGGAAGTGAGGAGCGCCTCTGCCCGCCACCCATCGCCTGGGAAGTGAGGAGTGCCTCTGCCCGGCCACCCACCGTCTGGGAAGTGAGGAGCCTGCCCGGCCACCCACTGTCTGGGAAGTGAGGAGAGCTCTGCCCGGCCACCCACTGTCTGGGAAGTGAGGAGAGCTCTGCCCGCCACCCATCGCCTGGGAAGTGAGGAGAGCTCTGCCCGGCCACCCACTGTCTGGGAAGTGAGGAGGGCCTCTGCACGCCACCCAACGTCTGGGAAGTGAGGAGTGCCTCTGCCAGGCCACCCACCGCCTGGGAAGTGAGGAGCGCCTCTGTCTGCCGCCCATCGTCTGGGAAGTGAGGAGGGCCTCTGCCCGGCCACCCACCGTCTGGGAAGTGAGGAGTGCCTCTGCCCGGCCACCCATCGTCCGGGAGGTGAGGAGAGCTCTGCCCGGCCACCCATCATCTGGGAGGTGAGGAGAGCCTCTGCCCGCCACCCATCGCCTGGGAAGTGAGGAGAGCCTCTGCCCGCCACCCATCGTCCGGGAAGTGAGGAGTGCCTCTGCCCGCCACCCATCGCCTGGGAAGTGAGGAGCCTCTGCCCGACACCCAACATCTGGGAAGTGAGGAGAGCCTCCTGCCCGCCACCCATCATCTGGGAAGTGAGGAGCCGCCCAGCCACCCCATCTGGGAAGTGAGGAGAGCCTCTGCCCGGGCCACCCACTGTCTGGGAGGTGAGGAGCCTGCCCGCCACCCATCGCCTGGGAGGTGAGGAGAGCCTCCTGCCCGGCCACCCATCGTCCTGGGAGGTGAGGAGAGCCTCCTGCCCGCCACCCCTCATCCGAAGTGAGGAGCCTCTGCCCGGCCACCCCATCTGGGAAGTGAGGAGCCTGCCCGGCCACCCATCATCCGGGAGGTGAGGAGCCTGCCCGGCCACCCAACATCTGGGAAGTGAGGAGCCTGCCCGGCCACCCATCATCTGGGAAGTGAGGAGCCTCTGCCCGGCCACCCATCATCTGGGAAGTGAGGAGCCTGCCCGGCCACCCCGTCCGGGAGGTGAGGAGAGCCTCTGCCACGCCACCCCATCATGGGAAGTGAGGAGTGCCTCTGCCCGCCACCCATCGCCTGGGAGGTGAGGAGCGCCTGCCCGCCACCCAACGCCTGGGAAGTGAGGAGGGCCTCTGCCCGGCCACCCCATCTGGGAAGTGAGGAGCGCCTCTGCCCGCCACCCAACGCCTGGGAAGTGAGGAGCGCCTCTGCCCGGCCACCCATCATCTGGAAGTGAGGAGCCTGCCCGCCACCCACTGCCTGGGAAGTGAGGAGTGCCTCTGCCCGCCACCCATCGCCTGGGAAGTGAGGAGCGCCAATGCCCGGCCACCCCGTCTGGGAAGTGAGGAGTGCCTCTGCCCGGCCACCCATCGTCCGGGAGGTGAGGAGAGCCTCTGCCCGGCCACCCATCCTCCGGGAGGTGAGGAGAGCCTCTGCCCGGCCACCCATCGTCCTGGGAAGTGAGGAGTGCCTCTGCCCGGCCACCCATCGCCTGGGAAGTGAGGAGCCTCTGCCCGCCACCCAACATCTGGGAAGTGAGGAGAGCCTCTGCCCGCCACCCATCGCCTGGGAAGTGAGGAGCGCCTCTGCCCAGCCACCCAATCTGGGAAGTGAGGAGAGCCTCCTGCACGGCCACCCATCGTCTGGGAGGTGAGGAGAGCCTCTGCCCGCCACCCATCATCCGGGAGGTGAGGAGCCCGTCTGCCCTGCCACCCATCGTCCGGGAGGTGAGGAGAGCCTCTGCCCGGCACCCATCATCTGAGAAGTGAGGAGCGCCTCTGCCTGGCCACCCAACGCCTGGGAAAGTGAGGTGCGACTGTTCCCGGCCACACCATCTGGGAAGTGAGGAGCCTGCCCGCCACCCCATCTGGGAAGTGAGGAGCCTCTGCCCGGCCACCCATCGTCCGGGAGGTGAGGAGCCTGCCCGCCACCCCATCTGGGAAGTGAGGAGGGCCTCTGCCCGCCACCCATTGTCTGGGAAGTGAGGAGTGCCTCTGCCCGCCACCCAACGCCTGGGCAGTGAGGCGAGCCTCTGCCCGGCCACCCCATCTGGGAAGTGAGGAGGCCTCTGCCCGCCACCCACTGCCTGGGAAGTGAGCAGAGCCTCTGCCCAGCCACCCACCTTCTGGGAAGTGAGGAGCTCCTCTGCCCGGCCACCCATTTCCTGGGAAGTGAGGAGGGCCTCTGCCCGCCACCCCATCTGGGAAGTGAGGAGCGCCTCTGCCCGCCGCCCATCATCTGGGAAGTGAGGAGTGCCTCTGCCCGCCACCCCATCTGGGAAGTGAGGAGCCTCTGCCCGACCTCCCATCATCTGGGAAGTGAGGAGAGCCTCTGCCTGGCCACCCACACTCTGGGAGGTGAGGAGCCTCTGCACGACCACCCACTGCCTGGGCAGTGAGGAGAGCCTCTGCCCGATCTCCCATCGTCTGGGAAGTGAGGAGGTCCTCTGCCTGGCCACCCATCTTCTGGGAAGTGAGGAGCCTGCCCGGCCACCCATCATCTGGGAAGTGAGGAGCCTCTGCCCGACCTCCCATCGCCTGGGAAGTGAGGAGGGCCTCTGCCCGCCACCCAACATCTGGGAAGTGAGGAGCCTCTGCCCGGCCACCCCATCTGGGAAGTGAGGAGCCTGCCCGGCCACCCCATCTGGGAAGTGAGGAGCCTCTGCCCGCCACCCCATCTGGGAAGTGAGGAGAGCCTCTGCCCTGCCACCCATCGTCCGGGAGGTGAGGAGAGCCTCTGCCCGGCCACCCATCGTCCGGGAGGTGAGGAGAGCCTCTGCCCGGCCACCCATCGTCCGGGAGGTGAGGAGCGCCTCTGCCCGGCCACCCAACGTCTGGGAAGTGAGGAGCGCCTCTGCCCGGCCAACCATCGTCCGGGAGGTGAGGAGCCTGCCCGGCCACCCAACGTCTGGGAAGTGAGGAGCGCCTCTGCCCGCCCCCATCGTCTGGGAAGTGAGGAGGGCCTCTGCCCGGCCACCCAACATCTGGGAAGTGAGGAGAGCCTCTGCCTGGCCACCCCATCTGGGAAGTGAGGAGAGCCTCTGCCCGGCCACCCATCATCTGGGAAGTGAGGAGAGCCTCTGCCTGGCCACCCAACGCCTGGGAAGTGAGGAGCGCCTCCTGCCCGGCCACCCATCGTCCGGGAGGTGAGGAGAGCCTCTGCCCGCCACCCACAGCCTGGGAAGTGAGGAGTGCCTCTGCCCGCCACCCACCATCTGGGAAGTGAGGAGGGCCTCTGCCCGGCCACCCAACGCTGGGAAGTGAGGAGCGCCTCTGCCCGGCCACCCCATCTGGGAAGTGAGGAGGCCTCTGCCCGGCCACCCAAACATCTGCTGGGAAGTGAGGAGCCTGCCCGCCACCCATCATCTGGGAAGTGAGGAGCCTCTGCCCGCCACCCCATCTGGGAAGTGAGGAGCCTCTGCCCGGCCACCCACTGTCTGGGAAGTGAGGAGCACCTCTGCCCGGCCACCCAACGCTGGGAAGTGAGGAGTGCCTCTGCCCGCCACCCATCATCTGGGAAGTGAGGAGTGCCTCTGCCCGCCACCCATCATCTGGGAAGTGAGGAGCCTCTGCCCGGCCACCCAACGCCTGGGAAGTGAGGAGTGCCTCTGCCCGGCCACCCCATCTGGGAAGTGAGGAGGCCTCTGCCCGGCCACCCAACGCCTGGGAAGTGAGGCGCCTCTGCCCGCCACCCCATCTGGGAAGTGAGGAGGGCCTCTGCCCGCCACCCCGTCTGGGAAGTGAGGAGCGCCTCTGCCCGGCCACCCAACATCTGGGAAGTGAGGAGCGCCTCTGCCCGGCCACCCACTGTCTGGGAAGTGAGGAGCCTCCTGCCTGGCCACCCATCGTCTGGGAAGTGAGGAGTGCCTCTGCCCGGCCACCCAACGCCTGGGAAGTGAGGAGCCTCTGCCCGCCACCCCGTCTGGGAAGTGAGGAGGGCCTCTGCCCGCCACCCCATCTGGGAAGTGAGGAGTGCCTCTGCCCGCCACCCATCGTCTGGGAAGTGAGGAGAGCCTGCCCGGCCACCCACCGTCTGGGAAGTGAGGAGCCTGCCCGCCACCCATCATCTGGGAAGTGAGGAGTGCCTCTGCCCGGCCGCCCCGTCTGGGAAGTGAGGAGCGCCTCTGCCCGGCCACCCATCGTCCGGGAGGTGAGGAGAGCCTCTGCCCGGCCACCCATCATCTGGGAAGTGAGGAGCGCCTCTGCCCGGCCACCCATCATCTGGGCTGTGAGGAGGGCCTCTGCCCGGCCACCCACCGTCTGGGAAGTGAGGTGCCTGCCCGCCACACACCATCTGGGAAGTGAGGAGGGCCTCTGCCCGGCCACCCAACATCTGGCAAGTGAGGAGGGCCTCTGCCCAGCCACCCCATCTGGGAAGTGAGGAGCCTGCCCGCCACCCCATCTGGGAAGTGAGGAGAGCCTCTGCCCGGCCACCCATCATCTGGGAGGTGAGGAGCGCCTCTGTCCGGCCACCCCATCTGGGAAGTGAGGAGCGCCTCTGCCCGCCACCCATCGTCTGGGAAGTGAGGAGGCCTCTGCCCGCCACCCATCGTCTGGGAAGTGAGGAGCGCCTCTGCACGGCCACCCATCGTCCGGGAGGTGAGGAGAGCCTCTGCCCGCCACCCATCGTCTGGGAAGTGAGGAGCCTGCCCGCCTCCCATCGTCTGGGAAGTGAGGAGCGCCTCTGCCCGACCACCCATCGTCTGGGAGGTGAGGAGAGCCTCTGCCCGACCACCCATCGTCTGGGAAGTGAGGAGCGCCTCTGCCCGGCCACCCATCGTCCGGGAGGTGAGGAGAGCCTCTGCCCGCCACCCATCATCCGGGAGGTGAGGAGCCCATCTGCCCGGCCACCCATCGTCTGGGAAGTGAGGAGAGCCTCTGCCCGCCACCCAACGTCTGGGAAGTGAGGGGCGCCTCTGCCCGGCCACCCATCGTCTGGGAATGAGGAGGCCTCTGCCCGGCCACCCATCGCTGGGAAGTGAGGAGCACCTCTGCCCGGCCACCCCATCTTTGAATTGAGGAGGGCCTCTGCCCGCCACCCATCGTCCGGGAGGTGAGGAGAGCCTCTGCCCGGCCACCCGTCTGGGAAGTGAGGAGCGCCTCTGCCCGGCCACCCACCATCTGGGAGGTGAGGCGCCTCTGCCCGGTCACCCCATCTTTGAAGTGAGGAGGGCCTCTGTCCGCCTACCGATCATCTGGGAGGTGAGGAGCTCCTATGCCTGACCACCCAACGCCTGGGAAGTGAGGAGTGCCTCTGCCCGCCGCCACCCATCGTCTGGGAAGTGAGGAGGGCCTCTGCCCGGCCACCCATCATCTGGGAAGTGAGGAGTGCCTCTGCCCGGCCACCCATCGCCGCCTGGGAAGTGAGGAGCCTGCCCGCCACCCATCGTCTGGGAAGTGAGGAGCCTGCCCGCCACCCATCATCTGGGAAGTGAGGAGCCTCTGCCCGCCACCCACCGCCTGGGAAGTGAGGAGAGCCTCTGCCCGCCGACCCCCCGTCCGGGAGGTGAGGAGAGCCTCTGCCCGGCCACCCATCATCCGGGAGGTGAGGAGACCTCTGCCCGACCACCCATCGCCTGGGAAGTGAGGAGCACCTCGGCCCGGCCACCCCATCTGTGAAGTGAGGAGTGCCTCTGCTAGGCCAGCCACTCTGGGAAGTGAGGAGGGCCTCTGCCGGCCACCCACTGCCTGGGATGTGAGGAGCGCCTCTTCCCGTCCACCCATCATCTGGGAAGTGAGGAGCGCCTCTGCCCGGCCACCCCTTCTGGGAAGTGAGTGCCTTCTGCCCGGCCACACAAAATCTGGGAAGTGAGGAGGGCCTCTGCCCGGCACCCATCGCCTGGGAAGTGAGGAGGCCTCTGCCCGCCACCCAACGTCTGGGAAGTGAGGAGCGCCTCTGCCCGGCCACCCATCGCCTGGGAAGTGAGGAGGCCTCTGCCCGCCACCCAACATCTGGGAAGTGAGGAGGCCTCTGCCCGCCACCCCATCTGGGAAGTGAGGAGAGCTCTGCCGGCCACCCACCTCTGGGAAGTGAGGAGCGCCTCGGCCCGGCCACCCACTGTCTGGGAAGTGAGGAGGGCCTCTGCCCGACCACCCATCGTCTGGAAGTGAGGAGGGCCTCTGCCCGGCCACCCAACATCTGGGAAGTGAGGAGGGCCTCTGCCCGGCCACCCAACATCTGGGAAGTGAGGAGGGCCTCTGCCCGGCTACCCATCGTCTGGGAAGTGAGGAGCACCACTGCTTGACCACCCATCATCTGGGAAGTGAGGAGCCTCTGCCGGACCTCCCATCATCTGGGAAGTGAGGAGGGTCTCTTCGAGGACACCCAAAATCTGGGAAGTGAGGTGCGCCTCTGCCCTGCCGCCCCGTCCGGGAGGTGAGGAGAGCCTCTGCCCGGCCACCCATCCTCCGGGAGGAGAGGAGAGACTCTGCCCGGCCACCCGTCGCCGGGAGGTGAGGAGGCCTCTGCCCGGCCACCCATCGCCTTGGAGGAGAGTGAGGAGCCTCTGCCCGGCCACCCATCGCCTGGGAAGTGAGGATCGCCTCTGCCGGCCACCCATAGTCTGGGAAGTGAGGAGCACTCTGCCCGGCCACCCATCGTCTGGGAAGTGAGAAGCGCCTGGGCCCAGCCACCCCATCTGGGAAGTGAGGAGAGCCTCTGCCTGGTCCACCCACCTCTGGGAGGTGAGGACGCCTCTGCCCGGCCACCCTATATATGGGAGTGAAGAGGGCCTCTGCCCGGCCACCCAACGTCTGGGAAGTGTGGAGCGCCTCTGCCCGCCAGCCCATCTGGGAAGTGAGGAGCGCCTCTGCCCGGCCACCCCATCTGGGAATTGAGGAGCGCCTCTGCCCTGCCACCCCGTCTGGGAAGTGAGGAGCGCCTGCCCCGCCACCCTATATATGGGAGTGAGGAGAGCCTCTGCCCGACCTCCCATCATCTGAGAAGTGAGGAGCGCCTCTGCCTGGCCACCCACCGTCTGGGAAGTGAGGAGAGAGCCTCTGCCCGACCACCCATCGTCTGGGAAGTGAGGAGTGCCTCTGCCCCGCCACCCTATATATGGGAGTGAAGAGCGCCTCTGCCCGGCCACCCCATCTGGGAATTGAGGAGCGCCTGCCCGGCCACCCATCATCTGGGAAGTGAGGAGAGCCTCTGCCCGGCCACCCATCATCTGGGAGGTGAGGAGAGCCTCTGCCCGGCCACCCATCGTCCGGGAAGTGAGGAGCGCCTGCCCGGCCACCCATCATCTGGGAAGTGAGGAGCCTCTGCCCGGCCTGCCTGGGAAGTGAGGAGAGCCTCTGCCCGCCACCCCGTCTGGGAAGTGAGGAGCGCCTCTGCCCGCCACCCATCGTCTGGGAAGTGAGGAGGGCCTCTGCCCGCCACCCACCGCCTGGGAGGTGAGGAGCCTCCTGCCCGGCCACCCATCATCTGGGAAGTGAGGAGCCTGCCCGGCCACCCATCATCTGGGAGGTGAGGGAGTGCCTCTGCCCGCCACCCATCATCTGGGAAGTGAGGAGCGCCTCTGCCTGGCCTCCCAACGTCTGGGAAGTGAGGAGCGCCTCTGCCCGACCTCCCATCTTCTGGGAAGTGAGGAGGGCCTCTGCCCGTCCTCCCATCTTCTGGGAAGTGAGGAGCGCCTCTGCCCGACCTCCCATCTTCTGGGAAGTGAGGCGCCTCTGCCGGCCACCCCATCCGGGAGGTGAGGAGAGCCTCTGCCCGCCACCCATCATCCGGGAGGTGAGGAGCGCCTCTGCCTGGCCACCCATCATCCGGGAGGTGAGGAGCTCTGCCCGCCACCCCATCTGGGAAGTGAGGAGTGCCTCTGCCCGCCACCCCATCTGGGAAGTGAGGAGTGCCTCTGCCCGCCACCCCATCTGGGAAGTGAGGAGTGCCTCTGCCCGCCACCCATCGCCTGGGAAGTGAGGAGCCTCTGCCCGCCACCCACCGCCTGGGAAGTGAGGAGCGCCTCTGCCCGGCCAGCCATGGTCCGGGAGGTCAGGAGCGCCTCTGCCCGCCACCCATCGCCTGGGAAGTGAGGAGTGCCTCTGCCCGGCCACCCCGTCCGGGAAGTGAGGGCGCCCCTGCCCGGCCACCCATCGCCTGGGAGGTGAGGAGCCTCGGCCCGACCACCCATCATCTGGGAAGTGAGGAGCCTCTCGGCCCGCCACCCCATCTGGGAAGTGAGGAGCGCCTCCGCCTGTCCGGGCCTGCCTGGGAAGTGAGGAGCCTCTGCCCGCCACCCATCGCCTGGGAAGTGAGGAGTGCCTCTGCCCGGCCACCCATCGTCTGGGAGGTGAGGAGGGCCTCTGCCCGCCACCCATTGTCTGGGAGGTGAGGAGAGCCTCTGCCCGGACACCCATCATCCGGGAGGTGAGGAGCGCCTCTGCCTGGTCCACCCATGTTCTGGGAAGTGAGGAGCCTCTGCCCGCCACCCATCATCCGGGAGGTGAGGAGAGCCTCTGCCCGCCACCCCATCTGTGAAGTGAGGAGCCTCTGCCCGGCCACCCCATCTGGGAAGTGAGGAGCCTGCCCGCCACCCAACGTCTGGGAAGTGAGGAGCGCCTCTGCCTGGCCACCCCATCTGGGAAGTGAGGAGCCCTCTGCCCGCCACCCAACGCCTGGGAAGTGAGGAGTGCCTCTGCCCGCCACCCAACATCTGGGAAGTGAGGAGGGCCTCTGCCCGCCACCCAACGCCTGGGAAGTGAGGAGCGCCTCTGCCCGGCCGCCCAACGTCTGGGAAGTGAGGAGCGCCTCTGCCTGGCCACCCCATCTGGGAAGTGAGGAGGGCCTCTGCCCAGCCACCCATCGCCTGGGAAGTGAGGAGGCCTCTGCCCGCCACCCATCATCCGGGAGGTGAGGAGAGCCTCTGCCTGACCACCCAACATCTGGGAAGTGAGGAGTGCCTCTGCCCGCCACCCATCATCTGGGAAGTGAGGAGCCTCTGCCCGACCACCCATCGTCTGGGAAGTGAGGAGCACCTCTGCCCGCCACCCAACGCCTGGGAGGTGGGGAGCGCCTCTGCCTGGCCGCCCCTCTGGGAAGTGAGGAGAGCCTCTGCCCGGCCACCCACCTTCTGGGAAGTGAGGAGCGCCTCTGCCTGGCCACCCCATCTGGGAGGTGAGGAGCGCCTCTGCCCGGCCAACCATCGTCTGGGAGGTGAGGCGCCCCTCTGCCCAGCCACCCATCATCCGGGAGGTGAGGAACCCATCTGCAATGCCACCCATCGTCTGGGAAGTGAGGAGGGCCTCTGCCCGGCCACCCATCGCCTGGGAAGTGAGGAGAGCCTCTGCCCGCCACCCATCATCCGGGAAGTGAAGAGGGCCTCTGCCCGGCCACACAACTGCTGGGAAGTGAGGAGCCTCTGCTCGCCCACCCAACGCCTGGGAAGTGAGGAGCCTCTGCCCGCCACCCATCGCCTGGGAAGTGAGGAGTGCCTCTGCCCGCCACCCCATCTGGGAAGTGAGGAGCCTCTACCTGTACACGCCTGCCTGGGAAGTGAGGAGTGCCTCTGCCCGGCCACCCCATCTGGGAAGTGAGGAGAGCCTCTGCCCGCCACCCATCGCCTGGGAAGTGAGGAGCCTCTGCCCGCCCACCCATCGTCCGGGAGGTGAGGAGCGCCTCTGCCCGGCCAGCCATTGTCCGGGAGGTCAGGAGCGCCTCGGCCTGACGACCCATCATTTGGGAAGTGAGCAGAACCTCGGCCCGGCCACCCCATCTGTGAATTGAGGAGCGCCTCTGCCCGGCCGTCCCGTCTGGGAAGTGAGGAGCGCCTCTGCCCGTCCACCCATCATCTGGGAAGTGAGGAGTGCCTCTGCCCGCCACCCATCGTCTGGGAAGTGAGGAGCGCCTCTGCCTGGCCACCAACCCCTCTGAGGTGAGAGGAGCTCCCTCCCGTCCGGCCCACACACCGCCTGGGAGGTGAGGAGAGCCTCTGCCCGCCACCCATCATCTGGGAAGTGAGGAGTGCCTCTGCCCGCCACCCATCATCCGGGAGGTGAGGATCACCTGCCTGACGACCCATCATCTGGGAAGTGAGGGAGCCTGTGTCTGACAAAGCCATCTGGGAAGTGAGGGATGCCCCTCCCGTCTCGGGCCACCCCGCCTGGGAAGTGAGGAGCCTCTGCCCGCCAACCATCGTCCGGGAGGTTAGGAGAGCCTCTGCCCGCCACCCATCATCTGGGAAGTGAGGAGTGCCTCTGCCCGGCCACCCCATCTGGGAAGTGAGGAGAGCCTCTGCCCGCCACCCCATCTGGGAAGTGAGAGCCTCTGCCCGCCACCCATCATCTGGGAAGTGAGGAGCCTCTGCCCGCCACCCATCATCTGGGAAGTGAGGAGAGCCTCTGCCCGCCACCCATCATCTGGGAAGTGAGGAGCCTCTGCCCGCCACCCCATCTGGGAAGTGAGGAGCCTCTGCCCGCCACCCCATCTGGGAAGTGAGGAGAGCCTCTGCCCGCCACCCATCGCCTGGGAAGTGAGGAGTGCCTCTGCCCGCCACCCATCATCTGGGAAGTGAGGAGCCTCTGCCCGCCACCCATCATCTGGGAAGTGAGGAGAGCCTCTGCCCGCCACCCATCGTCTGGGAAGTGAGGAGTGCCTCTGCCCGACCTCCCATCGTCTGGGAAGTGAGGAGCGCCTCTGCCCGGCCACCCATTGTCTGGGAAGTGAGGAGCGCCTCTGCCCGGCCACCCAAATCTGGGAAGTGAGGAGTGCCTCTGCCCGGCCACCCATAGTCTGGGAAGTGAGGTGCCCCTCTGCCCGGCCACACATCATCCGGGAGGTGAGGAGCGCCTCTGCCCCCCGGCCACCCAACGTCTGGGAAGTGAGGAGAGCCTCTGGAAGGCCACCCCATCTGGGAAGTGAGGAGAGCTTCTGCCCGGCCACCCATCGTCTGGGAAGGTGAGGAGCCGGCTCGCCACCCACAGTCTGGGAAGTGAGGGCGCCTCTGCCCGGCCACCCAACATCTGGGAAGTGAGGGAGTGCCTCTGCCCGGCCACACAAACTCTGGGACGTGAGGGAGCGCCTCTGTAAGGCCACCCCATCTTTGAAGTGAGGAGGGCCTCTGCCCGCCACCCCGCCTGGGAAGTGAGGAGTGCCACTGACCGGCCACCCAAAATCTGGGAAGTGAGGAGCGCCTCTGCCCGGCCACACATCATCCGGGAGGTGAGGAGGCCTCTGCCCGGCCACCCAACATCTGGGAAGTGAGGAGCGCCTCTGCCCGGCCACCCACAGTCTGGGAAGTGAGGGGCGCCTCTGCCCGCCCACCCACCCACCAGAAGTGAGGAGCTCCTCTGCCTGGCCACTGCACCCTCTGGCAGGTGAGCGCAGCCTCTGTCCAGTAAACCCCACCTGTCCTGGGATGCCAGGAGCCTCTGCCCGCCACCCATCGCTTCGTTAAGTGAGGAGCTTTGCTCGGCTGCCCTCGGCCTGGAAGAGGAGCACCTGCCCGCCGCCCCATCTGGGGTGTGAAGAGAGCCCTGTCCCTCCGGCCTGCCTGCAGAGTTCCTAAGTGCCGCCACCTACAAGTCTCGAAGTGGAAAATTCTCGTTCGGCACCCATCGCTCTGGGGAGGTGAGGAGCGCCTCTGCCCGGCCAACCATCGTCCGGGAGGTGAGGCGCCCCTCTGCCCAGCCACCCATCATCCGGGAGGTGAGGAACCCATCTGCAATGCCACCCATCGTCTGGGAAGTGAGGAGAGCCTCTGCCTGACCTCCCATCGTCTGAGAATTGAGGAGCGCCTCTGCCTGGCCACCCTACGTCTGGGAAGTGGAGGTGAATCTGCCTGGCCACAAACACCTGGGAATTCGATGAGCGCCTCTGCCCAAATGCCTGTCTGGGGAGTGAGGAGTGCCTCTGCCCGGCCACCCTATATATGGGAGTGAAGAAGGCCTCTGCATGGTCACTCATTTTCTGGGAAGTGAGGAGTGCCTCTGCCCGGCTACACATGGTCCGGGAGGTGAGGAGCGCCTCCTGGTCGGCCAACCCGTCTGGGAAGTGAGGATCGCCTCTGCAAGGCCACCCCATCTTTGAAGTGAGGGATGGCCAGGCCACCCACCGTCTGGGAAGTGAGGAGCGCCTCTGCTTCACCACCCATCATCTGGGAAGTGAGGAGCGCCTATTCCGGGCCACCCCATCTGGGAATTGAGGATCGCCCTTGCCCAGCCAGCCTCGTCTAGGAAGTGAGCCTGCCCGGCCACCACTGTCTCTGGGAAGTGAGGAGCGGCTCTGCCGGCCACCCACCTTCTGGGAAGTGAGGAGCACCTCTGCTCGAGCCACCCACAGTGTGGGAAAAAAATGAGGAGCGCCTCTCGCTGGCCAACCACCTTCTGGGAAGTGAGGAGCCTCTGCCCAACCACCCATCATCTGGGAATTGAGGAGGGCCTCACCTGGACACCCACCACCGCTTGGGAAGCAGGCTCTACCCGGGTCAATGCCGCCTGGGAAGTGAGGAGGCCTCTGCCCGCCACACAGTGCCCAGGGATGTGAAGAGGGCTCCTGCCCGGCCACCCAACCGCCTGGGAAGTGAGGAGCCTCTCTCTGCCCCGCCACCCTATCTGGGAAGCGAGTGGCGCCCCTGCCCGCCTGGGTGGGAAGCGTGAGGAGCCTCTGCCCGGCCACCCCGTCTGGGAAGTGAGGAGGGCCTCCTGCCCGGC
>JAKGGE010001018.1:0-45368 GCA_023748175.1 Hoolock leuconedys | reverse complement strand
CTCCCATCATCTGGGAGGTGAGGAGAGCCTCTGCCCGGCCATCCCGTCTGGGAAGTGAGGGCGCCTCTGCCCGGCCACCCATCTGGGAAGTGAGGAGGCGCCTCTGCCCGGCCACCCATCTCCTGGGAGTTGAGGAGCGCCTCTGCCCGGCCATCCTGTCTGGGAGGTGAGGAGCACCTCTGCCCGGCCGCCCCATCTGGGAGGAAGTGAGGAGAGCCTCTGCCCGGCCACCCGTCTGGGAAGTGAGGAGCGCCTCTGCCCGGCCACCCGTCTGGGAAGTGAGGAGTGCGTCTTCCCGGCCATCCTGTCTGGGAAGTGAGGCGCCTCTGCCCGGCCGTCCTGTCTGGGAAGTGAGGAGCGTGTCTACCCGCCCATCCCGTCTGGGAGGTGAGGAGAGCCTCTGCCCGGCCGCCCCATCAGGGAGGAAGTGAGGAGCGCCTCTGCCCGGCCGCCCCGTCTGGGAAGAAGTGAGGAGCACCTCTGCCCGGCCACCCATCGCCTGGGAGGTGAGGAGCGCCTCTGCCCGGCCACCCATCATCTGGGAAGTGAGGAGCGCCTCTGCCCGGCCACCCATCGTCTGGGAAGTGAGGAGAGCCTCTGCCCGGCCACCCGTCTGGGAAGTGAGGAGAGCCTCTGCCCGGCCACCCATCGTCTGGGGTGAGGAGCGCCTCTGCCCGGCCGCCCGTCTGGAGGTGAGGAGCACCTCTGCCCGGCCGCCCGTCAGGGAGGAAGTGAGAGCGCCTCTGCCCAGCCACCCCGTCTGGGGAGGTGAGGGGCGCCTCTGCCCGGCCGTCCTGCGTCTGTGAGTTGAGGAGCGCCTCTGCCCGGCCACCCATCGTCTCGGAAGTGAGAAGCGCCTCTGCCCGGCCATCCTGTCTAGGAGGTGAGGAGCGCCTCTGACCGGCCACCCATTGTCTGGGAAGTGAGGAGCGCCTCTGCGTGGCTACCCATCGTCTGGGAGGTGAGGAGGGCCTCTGCCCAGCCGCCACCTGAGGGAGGATGTGAGGAGCGCCTCTGCCCAGCCACCCTGTCTGGGAAGAAGTGAGGAGCACCTCGCCCGACTGCGCCGTCCCATCAGGGAGGAAGTGAGGAGCGCCTCTGCCCGCCACCCATCATCTGGGAGGTGAGGAGCACCTCTGCCCGCCACCCATCGCCTGGGAAGTGAGGAGGCGCCTCTGCCCGGCCTCTGCCCGGCCACCCATCGTCTGGGGAGGTGAGGAGCCTGCCCGCCGCCCCTGTCTGGGAAGAAGTGAGGAGCATGGACGCCCGTTCTCTCTGGGAAGAAGTGAGGAGCCTGCCCGCCAAATTTCTTCTGGGATTTGAGGTGCGCCTCTGCCCACCACCCACTGTCTGGGAAGTGGGGAGCGCCTCTGCCTGACCACCCACTGTCTGGGAAGTGAGGAGAGCCACTGCCCGGCCACCCACCTTCTGGGATATGAGGAGCGCCTCTGTCCGGCCACGCCATTTGGGAAATGAGGAGTACCCCTGCCCGCCACCCATCGCCTGGAAGTGAGGAGCCTGCCCGCCGCCCCCTGGGAAGTGAGGAGCGCCTCTGCCCGGCCACCCATCACCTGGGAGGTGAGGAGCGCTCTGCCCGGCCACCCCGTCTGGGAAGTGAGGAGAGCCACTGCCTGGCCACCCATCATCTGGGAAGTCAGGAGGGCCTCTGCCCAGCCACCCAACTTCTGGGAAGTGAGAGGAGCGCCTCTGCCAGGCCGCCTCGTCTGGGAAGTGAGGAGCGCCTCTGCCCGGCCACCCCGTCTGGGAAGTGAGGAGCGCCTCTGCCCGGCCACCCATCGTCTGGGAAGTGAGGAGCCTGCCCACCACCCATCGTCTGGGAGGTGAGGCGCCTCTGCCCGCCACCCATCGTCTGGGAAGTCAGGGAGGGCCTCTGCCCGGCCACCCATCACCTGGGAGGTGAGGCGCCTCTGCCCGCAACCCACCGTCTGGGAAGTGAGGAGCGCTTCTGCCCGCCACCCCGTCTGGGAAGTGAGGAGAGCCTCTGCCCGGCCACCCATCGTCTGGGAGGTGAGGAGCGCCTCTGCCCAGCCACCCCATCGTCTGGGAAGTGAGGCGCCTCTGCCCGGCCACCCGTCTGGGAAGTGAGGCGCCTCTGCCCGGCCACCCATCGTCTGGGAAGTGAGGAGCGCCTCTGCCCGCCACCATCGTCTGGGAGTGAGGCGCCCTCACCCGTATCCTATCTGGGAAGAAGTGAGGCTGCCTCTGCCCGGCCGCCCCACCCGGGGAAGAAGTGAGGAGCGCCTCTGCCCGCCACCCTGTCTGGGAAGTGAGGAAGCGCCTCTGCCCGGCCATCCTGTGTGGGCAGTGAGGAGTGCCTCTGTAGGCTTGCGTCCAGGAAGAAGTGAGGAGCGCCTCTGCCCGGCGCCCGTCTGGGAAATGAGGAGCGCCTCTGCCCGGCCACCCATCGTCTGGGAAGTGAGGAGCACCTCTGCCCAGCCACCCATCGTCTGGGAAGTCAGGAGGGCCTCTGCCCGGCCACCCATCGTCTGGGAAGTGAGGAGCCTCTGCCCGGCCATCCCGTCTGGGGAAGAAGTGAGGAGCGCCTCTGACCGACCACCCATTGTCTCGGAAGTGAGGAGCACCTCCCCACTGCCATCTTTTCAGGGAAGTGAGGAGCGCCTCTGCCTGGACACCCACCGTCTGGGAGATGAGGAGCACCTCTGCACGGCCGCACCATCAGGAAAGAAGTGAGGAGAGCCTCTGCCCGGGTGCTCCGTCCGGGAAGAAGTGATGTTGGCATCTGTCTGAGCACCCCGTCCGGGAAGAAGTTAGGAGCGCCTCTACTAGCCACCCCGTCTGGGGGAGGTGCAGGCGCCTCTGTCCGGCTACCCATCATCTGGGAAATGAGGCGCCTCTCCGGCCTGTCGTCTGGGGAAGTGAGGGCGCCTCATCCTGACGCAGCGTCTGTGAATAGGAGCGCCTCTGCTCGTACCCATCGACTTCGGAAGTGAGGCTGCCTCTGCCCAGCCATCCCTGTCACAGGGAAGTGAGGAGCGACTCTGCCCGTTCAACCACTGTCTGGGAAGTGAGGAGCGCCTCTGCCCGGCCTCCCCGTCTGGGAGGCCGAGGCGCCTCTACGAGCCACCATTGTCTAGGAGGTGAGGAAGCCTCCTGACCAGCCACCATTGTCTGTGGGGAGGACACCTCTGCCTGGCCACCCATGCGTCTGGGGGTGAGGGGCCTCTGCCGTCTGCCCTGTCTGGGAAGTGATGGCCCCTCTGCCCGGCCGTCCTGTCTGGGAAGTCAGCAGCGCATCTACCAGCCATCCTGTCACAGGGAAGTGAGGGCGCCTCTGTCGGCCGCCCCGTCCTGGGAAGTGAGAGCGCCTCTGCCCGGCCGCCCGTCTGGGAAGTGAGGCGCCCTCTGTAGCGGCTACCCATCGTCTGGGAGGTGAGGAGCGCCTCTGTCCGGCTACCCATCATCTGGGGAAATGAGGAGCTCTCTCCTCGCCACCATCGCCTGGGGAAGTGAGAGCCTCTGTCCGCCGCCGCTGGCTCTGTGAATAGAGAGCCGCCTCTGCTCGCCACCCATCGACCGAAGGCGAGGAGTGCCTCTGCCCGCCATCCTGTCTGGGGAAGTGAGGAGCGACTCTGCCCGGTCAACCACTGTCTGGGAAGTGAGGAGTGCCTCTGTCCGCCAGCCTGCCTGGGAGGCGGTGAGCTTCTGCAGAGCTACCCATTGTCTAGAGGTGAGGAGCCTCTGACCAGCCACCCATTGTCTGTGAAATGAGGAGCACCTCTGCCTGGCCACCCTTCGTCTGGGAAGTGAGGAGCGCCTCAGCCGACTCGCCCTGTCTGGGAAGTGATGAGCGCCTCTGCCCGGCCGTCCTGTCTGGGAAGTCAGCAGCGCATCTACCCGCCATCCTGTCTGGGAAGTGAGCCGCCTCTTGTCCCCGCCGCCTGCCTGAAGTGAGGAGCCTGCCCGCCGCCCCTGCCTGGGGAAGTGAGGAGCCTGGGCAGTCGCTACCCATCTGCCTGGGAGGAGAGGGCGTCTGCCCAGCCGCCACCTTAGGGATGATATGAGGAGCACCTCTGCCCTGCCAACCCATCTGGGAAGAAGTGAGGAGCGCCTGCTGACCACTCCCGCTTGAAGTGAGGAGCGCCGTTCGCCACCCTGTTCAAAGAAATGAGGGTGCCTCTGCCCAACTGTCTCCGCCCGAAGAGGAGGAGAGCCTCTGCCCGCCTCCATCAGGGAGGAAGTGAGAAGCTCCTTCTGCGCGGCCGCCTCCCATCTGGGAGGTGTGGAGCACCTCTGCCCGGTCACCCAAAGTCTGGGGAAGTGAGAGCCTGCCGTCAGCCCCCATCTGCGCGGAGCTCTGCCCAGCCACCCACTGCCCAAGTGAGGAGCCGCCCGCCACCCATCGCCTGGGAGGTGAGGAGCTGCCCGCCACCCATCGCCTGGGAGGTGAGGAGCCACTGCCCGCCACCCATCGCCTTGGGAGGTGAGGAGCTGCCTTCTGCCTGGTCAGCCCCATCTGGGAAGTGATGAAGCCAGGCCCGCCATCCCGCCTGGGATGTGAGGAGAGCCTGTGCCCGCCGCCCGCCTGGGAAGTGAGGAGCGCCTCTGCCCGGCCGCCCCGCTTGAAGTGAGCCGGCCGCAGCCATCCCGCCTGGGAAAGTGCAGGCGCCTCGCCTGGCCGCACTGCCTGGGGAAGTGAGGGGAGCTCTCTGCAAGGCCGCCACGTCTGGGAAGTGAGGAGGCTCTCATGGCCACACATCATCTGGGATCGCGGAGGGAGGGTCATGTCCGCCGCCTCAGTGGGAGGAAGCTGAGAGCCTCCCACCTCTGCCACCCTTTCTGGGAAGAAGTGAGGAGACCCTCTGCCCAGCCACACCCTGTCTGAGAAGTGAGGAGAGCCTCTGATCGGCCACCCATCGCCTGGGAGCTGAGCGCCGCCCGCCTTTGCACCGCCTGGGAGGGAAGTGAGGCACCTCGGACCGCCTCAGCCTCTTCTGAAGAAGTGAGGAGCTTCCTGCCCGCCGCCTATTCTGGGAATTGAGGTGGCGCCTGCCCACCACCCACCGCTCTGGGGCGGGGAGCGCCTCCACCGCCCACTGTCTGGGAAGTGAGGAGAGCCACTGCCCGGCCACTCCACGTCTGGGAAGTGAGGAGAACCTCGTCCGGGCTCACCAGTTAAAGAGGAGCCTCTGCCCTTCCTTCCACCCATCTTCTGGTAGGTGAGGAGCACCTCTGCACGGCCACCCATCATCTGGGAGGTGAGGGAGCGTCTCTGCCCAGCAGCCCAAGGGAAGTCAGGGAGTGCTCTCTGCCCGCTTCAGCTTCCATTCAAAGTGAGGAACCCCTGCACCCACCTTCACCCACCTTCTGGGATGTGTGAGGAGCCTGTCCTGCCTCCCATTTGGGGAAAGGATGTTCTCTGCCCGGCCACCATCGTCTGGGAAGTCAGGAGGCTCCTGCCCAGCCACCCATCCCCTGGGGTGAGGAGCGCCTGCCCCGCCACTCCCGCCTGGGAAGTGAGCAGACTGCTCCGCCACCCATCAAGCTCAAGTGTGAGGAGCGCCTCTTCCCGGCAAACCCACCTGTGAGGCAGGAGCCTCGCCCGGCTCAACCCATCTGGAGGAGTTAGAAGCGCTCTGCCGGGCCGCCCGCCCGGAAGAAGTCAGGAGCGTCTCCTCCAGCCTCGCCTCCGTAGAAGTGACGAGCGCCTCTAATCGGCCACCCACAGTCTGGGGAATCTGAGGGAGTCAGTCTCACCTCACCAAATCGCCTGGGAAGTGGGCAGAGCCCTGACCAAGCACCCACTGCCTGGGAAGTGAGGAGTACTCTGTCTGCCAACAATGCATCTTCTGGGGCTGGAGCTGCCTGCTTTCACCCATCGTATGGTGAGGTCTTTCTGCCTGGGCAGCCCCGCTCAAGTGAGTGGCCTGCCCGGGTTCACACCCATTGACTGGAACTGAGGAGCGCCTCTGCCCGGGTCACCCATTGTCTGGGAAATTAGGAGCTTCTGCCCGGGCACCCATCGCCTGGGGCGGAGGAGCTCTGCCCGGCCAGCCTGTTCGGGAAGCTGGGCTTCACCGCCATCCCATCTGGGTGGTGAGTAGCCGCCCCGGCCGCCTCCCATCTGGGAAGTGATGAGCGCCTCCTCCTCGCCGCCTCCGCCTGGGAAGTGAGGAGCTGCCTGCCCGCCATCCTTGCCTGGGAGAGGTGAGGTTTTCCTTTCCTGGCTGCCCCCGCCTGGGAAGTGAGGAGCCTGCCCGGCCACCCATCACCCGGGAGGTGAGGGAGCACCTCTGTTCCGCCGCCTCAGTCTCAAAGAAGTGTGGGAGCCACTCTGCCCGCCTCCCATCCAGGAAGAATTCTGGAAACCTCCGTCTCACTGAAGAAGCGAGGAGCCTCCTGCCCGCCTGCTACGTGAGGAAGTGAGAGCCTCTGCAAGGCCTTCATCTGGGAGGTGAGCAGCTCTCTGCCCACCCACCGCCTGGGAGGTGAGAGCTGTCCGGCAAACTTCCATCGCTCAGGAAGTGAGAGCCTTGCCCCGTCAGCCCGGGCTAGGGAAGAAGTCAGGAGAGCCTTCGTCTCGCCTCCCATTCTGGGAGTGAGGGAGCCAAAGCCACCCACAGTCTGGGAAATGAGGAGCCTGCTCAGCCACCCATCGTCTGGGAAGTCAGAGGGCCTCGCCCAGCCACCAACTTCTGGGAAGTGAGGAGTGCCTCTGTCCGTCAGCCCCGGCTGGGAGGTGAGGAGCCTACAAGCCACCCATCAGTTCTGGGAGGTGAGGAGTGCCTACCAGCCACCCATCAGCCTGGGAGGAGCCTAGGCCCCAACGCCCCAACCTGGGAGGAAGTGAGCAGCGCCTCTACCCGGCCGCACCATCCGGGAAGAAGTCTGAGCGCCTCTGACCAGCCGCCCCGTCTGGGAAGTGAGGAGCCCTCTGCCTGGCCACTCACAGTCTGGGAAGTGAGGAGCGCCTCTGCCCGGCCACCCATCATCTGGGAAATGAGGATCGCCTCTGCCCGGCCACCATTCATCTGGGAAGTGAGGTGCGACTCTGCCCGGCCGCCCCGTCTGAGAAGTGATGAACGCCTCTACCCGGCCGCCCTGTCTGGGAAGTGAGGGGTGCCTCCCCGTGCCGCACTCCTCATCTGGGAAGTGAGGGGTGCCTCTGCCCGGCCGCCCTGTCTGGGAAGCATGCCCTTACCTGGCTACTTCCTTTGAGTTGAGGTTTAAACTGCCCGCCGCCTCTCTGGGAAGTGTGAGAGCCTGGACGCCTCTGCCCGGGAAGAAGCAGGCGCCCCTCTGCCCGCCTTATCCGGGAAGTGCAGTGAGGAACGCCTGTCTCGCCGCCTGCCAGGGAGGGACGGAGGAGCGCCTCTGCCCGCCGCCCCGGTTCTGGGAGGGGCGCGGGAGCCGCGCGTCTCGGCCACCCACCATCTGGGAAGTGAGAGCCTGCCCCGGGCGCCCTGTTGGGAGGTGAGGAGCCTGCCTCTGGCCACCCATCGCCTGGGAGGTGAGAGGGAGCGCCTCTGACCGCCACCCATCGTCTGGGGGGTGAGGAGTAACTCTGCCCGTCCACCCATCACTGGGAGTAGCAGTGAGCCTGCCCTCGGCCCACCCATTCAGCCTGGGAGGAGGAGTGCCTCTGCCCGCCTCCACGCCTTGGGAGGTGAGAGCCTGCCCGAAACCCATCGCTTCAGGGAAGTGAGAGCCACTGCCTGTCCTGCAGCCTGCCTGTAGCTAGCGTCAGGAGATTCGCCCCGCCTCCCATTCTGGGAGAGGTGAGGAGCTGCCTCTGGAAAAAGCCAACGCCTGGGGAACAGGCTTCTGCCCAGCTTAACACCCATCGTCTGGGAAGTCAGGAGGGCTCTGCCCAGCCACCCAACTTCTGGAAGTGAGGAGCTCTCTGTCTCGCCTGCTTTGGAGGTGAGGAGCGCTCTCTGCCAAGCCACCCATCGTTCAGAGGTGAGGAGCGCCTCCCAGCCACCCATCAGCCTGGGAGTACAGGAGCTACCAACAAATGCCCCATCTGAGGAAGTGAGTACTCTTACCCGTCAAGGCCATCCGGGAAGAAGCTCCAGCGCTTGACCCAGCCGCCTGTCTGGGAAGTGAGGAGCTCCTCTGCCCGCCACTCCACAGTCTGGAAGTGAGGGGAGCGCTCCTGTCCCACCACCCACCATCTGGGAAGTGGGAGAGCCTGTGACTGGCAACCCCAATGCCTGGGAAGTGAGGAGCCTCTGCCTGCCACCCTGCCTGGGAAGAAGCGGAGCCTCTGCCCGGGCGCCCCTGTTCGGGAAGAAGTGAGGAGCGCCTCTGCCCCGCCCGCCCGGGCCATCTGGGAAGTGAGTGAGTAGGCCTCTGCCCTCGTCAGCCTCTGGTCCGGGAAAGAAGTGAGGAGCCTGCCTCAGGCGCCTGGGAAGAAGTGAGGAGCCCTTCTGCTCATGCCCACTCCATCGCCTGGGAGGTGAGGGAGCAGCCGCCCCAGCCACCATCAAGCCGGGGAGGGGCGGAGCACTCTCGCCCGCACCCATCATCTGGGAAGTGATGAGCGCCTCCTGCCCGCAACCCCGCCAGGAAATGAGGGACGCTTCTGCCCGCCGCCCCGGCCTGGAAGTGAGGAGCTAATTCTGCCCCAGCCACCCATCAGTCTGCGAAGCCAGGAGGGCTCCTGCCCAGCCACCCAACGTCTGGGAAGTGAGGAGGACTCTGCCCGGCCGCCCCATCTGGGTCAGGCTCTGCCCCGCAGCCCCGCCTGGGAAGAAGTCAGAGCACGCCCGGCCGCCGCCTGTCTGGGAAGTGAGGAGCACCTCTGCCCTGTCACCCACCGTCTGGGAAGTGGGGAGAGCCTCTGACAGGCAACCCAACGTCTGGGAAGTGAGTAGTGCTTCTGCCCGTCAGCCAAGTTTGGGGAGGGTTGAGGGAGCGCCTCTGCTCCGCCAACACCCATCATCTCGAAGTGAGCCTCCCCGGCTATCCCAGCCTTGGGAAGTGAGGAGCTCTGCCTGGACACCCACCTCTGGAGATGAGAGCACCTCTGCCCGGCCACCCGCTAGAGGAAGTGGCAGGCCTCGCTCCGCCACACCGCCTTGGGAGGAAGTGAGGAGTGCCTCTGCCCATCCAGCACCCCATCTGGGAAGAAGTGAGTAGAGCGCCTCCTGCCCGTCACTTCCCATCTGGAAGTGAGGAGCACCTGCCCAGCCTCTCACCATCAGGAAAGAGGCGAGGAGCGCCTGCCCTGGCCCTCGCCTGGAAGAAGTGAGGTGGCGACGTGGCTCATGCCTGGCCCGGAAGAAGTGAGGAGCCTGCCTAGGCAACCCATTGGTGGGAGCTTCTGCCTCGGGCCACCCATCACTGCCTGGGCGAGGAGCGTCTCTGGCCACCCATCGTCTGGGAAGTGAGGGGAGCCAGCCCGCTGCCTGTTCAGAATTGAGGAGGCCTCGCCCAGCCACCACATCGCTCTCGAAGTGAGATGCCTGCCCATCCCTGGTCTGGGAAGTGAGGAGCCACTCTGTCCAGCCAACCACTGTCTGGGAAGCGAGGAGCCTCTCCCGCCTGCCTGTCTGGGAGGTTGTGGGAGCCCTCTGCCCGCCACCCATTGTCTGGGAGTAGAGGAGGGCCTCTGCCCAGCCACCCAACCTCTGTGAGGTGAGGAGCGCCTCGGCCCGACCAACCCATCTGGGAGGAAGTTAGGAGCGGCTCTGCCGGGCCGCCCCGTCCGGGAAGAAGTCAGGAGCGCGTCTCTCCAGCCGCCCCGTCTGGGAAGTGACGAGCGCTCCCACCCTGGCCAACCCACAGTGTCTGAAATTGGGAGGGCGCCTCGCCTGACCACCCACCCAGCCTGGGAAGTGGGTAGAGATTCTGACCGGCGACCGTCTAAAGTGAGGAGCCTGCCCGGCCACGCATCTTCTGGGGGTTGAGCAGCGCTTCTGCCTTGCCACCCATCGTATGGGAGGTGAGGAACGCCCTTGCCCAGCAGCCCCGTCTGGGAAGTGAGTGGCGCCTCTGCCCGACCACCCATTGACTGGGAACGTGAGCGCCCCTGCCCGGCGACCCATCGTCTGGGAAGTGAGGAGCGCCCCCTGCCCGGCCAGCTCTGTCTGGGAAGTGAGGAGGCCCCACCCGGCCATCCCATCTGGGTGGTGAGTGCGCCCCGCCCGGCCGCCCCATCTGGAAGTGAGGAGCGCCTGCCCGGCCGCCCCGTCTGGGAAGTGAGGAGCGTCTGCCCTGGCCATCCTGTCTTGGGAGGTGAGGAGCGCCTTTTCCCGGCTGCCCTGCTCCAGTGAGAGCGCCCCTGCTCCTGCCACTCATCACCTGGGAGGTGAGGGAGCACTCTGCCCACGCCTGTCCTGGGAAGGGAAGAAGTGTGGAGCCACTCTGCCCGGCCTCCCATCCAAATTTGGAACGCTCTCTCTGTCTGGCCTGCCCATCCGGGAAGAAGCGAGAGCGCCTCTGCCCGGCCGCCCTGTTACGGAGGAGTGAGGAGCTCTGCAAGGCCTCATCTGGGAGGTGAGAAGCCTCTGCCCGTCCACCAACCGCCTGGGAGGTGAGGAGCCTGTCCCGCAAGCAACCCATCGTCAGAAGTGAGGAGCCTCACCCGCCGCCTGGCCAGGGAAGAAGTCAGGAGAGCTTTCTGCCCGGCCTCCCATTCTGAGGCAGCAGTGAGGATGCCTGCCAAGCCACCCACCAGTCTGGGAAATGAGGAGTCTCCGCCCAGCCACCCACTCCTGCTCTGGAAGTCAGGGAGGGCTCCTGCCCAGCCACCAACTTCTGGAAGTGAGGAGTTTCTGCCCGTCAGCCTCGGGCTTGGAGGAGCCTCAAGCAAGCCACCCATCGCCTGGGAGGTGAGGAGCCTACCACCCACGCCTGGGAGGTGAGGGAGCCAGGGCTCAACGCCCCATCTGGGGAGGAAGGCAGCCTACCCGCCGCACCATCCTGGTGCAAAGGCCCGGGAGCTCCGGGACCCTCAGCCGCCTGCCTGGGAAGTGAGGAGAGCCCTCTGCCTCGGGCCACCACAGCTCAAAGAGGAGTCGCCCACCCACTATCTGGGGAAGGAGGATCACTTGCCCGGCCACCATTCATCTGGGAAGTGAGGTGCCACCTGCCCCTGTCACTGGGCTCCGAGAAGTGATGAACGCCTCTTACCCGTGCCGCCTCCCCTGTCTGGGGCGGAGCTGCTGCCCGCCATCCTGCCTGGGAGGTGAGGAGCGTCTCCCGCCTGCCTCCCTTCTGGGAAGTGAGGGGAGGCCCCTGCCCGGCCACCTCATCTGGGAGTGGGTGCTCTGCCCGCCGGCCTCATCTGGGAAGTGAGGGGTGCCCCTCTGCCCGGCCGCCCTGTCTGGGAAGTGAGGAGAGCGTCTACCTGGCCATCACTTCTTGGAGTTGGGAGGAGCCACTAAACTGCCTCGCCTCTTCAAAGTGAGGAGCGCCTCTGCCTGGACGCCCCCGGCCCTGGAAGAAGTGGAGGTGCCCTCTGCCCGCCTCAACTGGAAGTAGTGAGGAACGCTTCTGCCCGCCTTCAGCCTCTGGCTAGGGAGGACTGACGTGAGAGCCTCTGCCCGCCGCCTGTCTGGCAAGGAGCTCTGCCCGCCACCCACCATCTGGGTGAGGAGCTCTGCCCGCCGCCCTGTTTGGGAGGTGAGGAGTGCTCTGCTCGGGCCACCATCGCCTGGGAGGTGAGGAGCTCTTGACCCGCCACCCATCGCCTGGGGGTGAGAGGAGTAACTCGCCCTCCGTCCACCCATCATCTGGGAGGTGAGAGAGCGCCGCCTCAGCTCCACCCACTTCCGAGGTGAGGAGCCGGGTTCCCGCCTCCCATCGCCTGGGAGGTGAGGAGCGCCGTTCGAAACCCATCGTTTAGGAAGTGAGGGGAGCCACTGCCCGTCCCACTGCCTGGGAAGGAAGTCAGAGTGCTGCCCGGCCTCCCATTCTGGGAGGTGAGGAGCGCCTCTGAAAAGCCACCCACCGCCTGGGAAATGAGGGAGCCGCCCAGCCACCCACTGCCTGGGAAGTCAGGAGGCCTCTGCCCAGCCACCCAACTTCTGGGAAGTGAGGCCTGCCCGTCAGCCTGGCTTTGGGAGGTGGAGATGCCTCTGGCTGCCACCATCGCCTGGGAGGCAGGAGCCTCTTCCCAGCCACCATACTTGGGGAGGCGCAGGGGAGCCAGGGCTCCTCGGGACAACGCCTCCCATCTGGGAGGGCGAGAAGCCTACCCGTCACAAGCCATCCTGGAAGAAGTCTGGAGCGCCTCCTGACCAGCCGCCTCTGTCTGGGGAAGAGCCCTCTGCCCCGGCCACTCACACCTGGGAAGTGAGGAGCTCTCTGTCCCACCACCCACCATCTTGGGAAGTGGTGAGCCGTGACTGGGGCAACCCACTGCCTGGGAAGGCGAGGAGTCACTGCCCCAGCCACCCCGCCTAAACAAGGCGGAGCTTCTGCCCGCCACCCTGCTCAGAAGCATGAGGAGCTCTGCCCGGGGCCGGGCCCATCTGGGAAGTGTGAGGCCCCGCCCCACGCCTGTCCGAAAGAAAGTGAGAGCCTGCCCCAGGCCTGCCTGGGGCCAGGCCAGGAGCCCCCTGCCCGTCCACCCATCGTCTGGGAGGAGGCAGCCTGCCTGTGCCACCGTCGGGAGGGCGGGAGCACTGCCCCGGGCCACCCCATCATCTGGGAAGTGATGAGCTCTTGCCCGCAACCCCGCTAGGGAGTTGAGGATCGCCTCTGCCCGGCCGCCTGTCTGGGAAGTGAGGAGCGACTCTGCCCAGCCACCCATCGTCCATGGAAGTCAGGAGGGCTCTGCCCAGCACCCACTGCCTGGGGAAGCGAGGGAGGACGGTTCGCCGCCTCCATCTGAAGAAGTCAGGAGGCCTCTGCCCCGCAGCCCCGCCTGGGAAGGGAAGTCAGAGCCTCTGCCCTGCCGCCTGCCTGGGAAGTGAGGAGCACCTCTGCCCTGGCTCACCCACCCTGCCTGGGAAGTGGGGAGAGCTCCCCTGACAGGCAAACCCAACGTCTGGGAAGTGAGTAGTGCTCTTTGCCCGGCCGGCCAAGTTTGGGAAGTGAGGCCGCCCTGCCACCCATCATCTCGAAGTGAGGGTTTCTCCCGGCCATCCTGTCTGGGAAGTGAGGAGCGCCTGCCCAGCCCACCTCTGGAGATGAGGAGAATTCCCCGTCTCGGCCAATCTGGCTGGGAGTGAAGGAGGAGGGCTCCTGCCCGGCCACACCCGTCTGGGAGGAAGTGAGTAGTGCCTCCTGCCCATCCACCCCATCTGGGAAGAAGTGAGGAGCGCCTCTACCCGGCCGCCCCATCTGGGAAGTGAGAGCACCTCTGCCCAGCCTCACCATCAGGAAAGAAAGGAGGAGCCTGCCCGGCTACTCCGCCTGGGGAAGAAGGAGGCGCGCATCGGTTCAAGCCTGGCCCGAAGAAGTGAGGAGCGCCTCTGCCTAGCGTCCCATTGTCTGGGGAGGTGGGGAGCCTGCCCGCCCAACATCGTCTGGGAAATGAGCCTCCTCTGGCCACCCATCACCGGGAAGTGAGGAGCCAGCCCGCCCCCTGCCTGTAACCTGAGGAGCCTGCCCAGCCACCCACCTGCCTCGGGAAGCGAGGAGCCTGCCCGCCATCCTGTCTGGGGAAGTGAGGAGTGACCAACCACGGAACCACTGTCTGGGAAGTGAGAGCGCCTCTGCCTGGCCGCCTCTGTCTGGGAGGTTAGAGCCCCTCTGCCCGCCACCCATTGTCTGGGAGGAGGGCCTGCCCGCAAACCGGGGAAATGAGAGGAGTCCGGGCCGCCCCATCTGGGAAAAATGAGGAGCGCCTGCCTCCAGCCACCATCGCTCTGGGAGGTCAGGAGGGCTCTCGCTCCGCGCCACCCAACTTCTGGGAAGTGAGGAGTTCTCTGTCTGCCACCCAGAGGTGAGAGTGCCACTGCTGCTACCCATCATCTGGGAGGTGTGAGGAACGCCTTTCCCGCCAAATTCTCGCCCGAGTGAGGAGCACCTAGGCCCAAACGCCCCATCTGGGAGGCGAGCAGCTTAAATGGCCGGGCAAGAACTGAAGAAGTCTGAGCTGCCTGCCCAACCACCCCGTCTGGGAAGTGAGGAGCTCCTCTGCCCGGCCTCCCTCAGTCTGGGATGTGAGGAGCCGTCCTGCACCACCCACAATCTGGGAAGTGTAGCCCGTGACCAAACCCCACTGCCTGTGAAGTGAGGAGCCCGTTCGCCGCTTAAGTTTAAAGTGAGGAGCGCTTTCTCGTTCCGCTAACACCCATCATGGCTGGGAATGGGATCGCGATGTTCGGCCACCCATCATTCGGGAAGTGAGGTGCTTAATTACTCGCCCCCGGGCCTGGCCAAACGCCCCGCCCCTGCCTGGGGAAGTGGCGGGGAAGTGCCTACCCGCCATCCTCCGGGCCTGGGAGGTGAGGAGCACCCTGCCCGCCACCCGTCTGGGAAGTGAGTGGAGCGCCGCCCGCCTCATCTGGGAAGCAGGGCGCCCCCACCGCCATCCCGTCTGTGAAGTGAGGAGCGCTCTCTGCCCGCTGCCCTGTGGGAAGTGGGGAGGAGTGCCTCCTGCCCGGCAATCCCCTGCCTGGGAAGTGAGGAACGCTTCAAGTTCTGCCGCCTCCATCTGGGAAGTGAGGGAGCGCCTCTGCCCGGCCACCCATCACCTGGGAGGTGAGGAGCGCCTCTACCCGACCACCCCATCGGGAAGGAAGTGAGGAGCGCCTCTGCCAGGCCGCCCCATCTGGAAGTGAGGAGCACCTCTGCCAGGCCATCTTGTCTGGGAAGGAGAGCTCTTACGACCTCCCCCGCCTGGGAAGTGAGGGATCGCCTGCCATCCCAACTCATCGCCTGGAAGGGGAAGCAGTACTGCCCACTGCCCCATCCGGGACGTAGTAAGTAGCTCCTCTGCCCGGCCTCGTCTCCATCTGGCAAATGGCCGCAGCCCAGCGAATTCATCAGCCTGGTAGGTGAGGGAGCGCCTCTGTCTGCTGCCCTCCGGAAGAAGTGAGAGCACCTCTGCCCGTCAAGACCTTCCAGTGAATCGAGAGTTGCTCCCACCAGCTGCCCCGGCCCGGAAGAAGGAGCACTCCTACCCGGCCGTCTCTGCCCAGGCATGGGAGGAGCGCCTCTATCCCGGGTCAGCCACAAGTCTGGGAGGGTGAGGAGCCTGCCCGGAAACCCACCGCCTGGGAAGTGAGAGCGCCTGCTCGTACACCCCATCTGGGAGGTGAGGAGCCTGTCCTGCCACCCATCGGGAGGTGAGCAGTGCCTCTGCCTGGGCTGCAACGATCGCATGTGGGAGTGTTAAAGTGCCTCTGCCCAGCCCAGCCTGGCCTGGGAAGTGAGGAGTGCCTCTGTCTCGACCACCCACCTTCTGGGAGGTGAGAGAGGTAAGTGCCTGCCCGCCTGGGGCTTGGGAAGTGAGGGAGTGCCTTTCCCCGCCACCCTGCCGTCTGGGAAATGAGAGCGCCTCTTTGCCCGCCACACTTTGTCTGGGGAAAAGAGGAGTCTCTGCCCTCGCCACCCATCGTCTGGGAAACAGGAGTGCCTCTGTCCGAAACCCATCTTCGGGAAGTGAGGAGCCTGCCCGTCAGCTTGGTCTGGGAAGTGAGGATCGCCTCTGCCCGCACCGCTCCTCGGAAGTAGGGAGCGCCTCCCGGCCATCATGTCTGGGGGAAGTGAGGAGTGCTCTGCCTGGACACCCACGTCTGGGAGGAGAGATTTCTTCCCAAAAGGTCAGCCCCATCAGGAGTGCAGGCCAGGAAAGCGCCTCTGCCCGGCCACCGCCTGGGGAAGAAGCGCGAGCCTCTGCCCGCCTGCTCGTAGCTGAGCGGAGTGAGCTTCGTCTCGGCCGCCCCATCTGGAAGCGAGTAGGGCCTCTCTGCCCGGGCCGCTTCCTGTCCTGAAAGAAGTGAGGGAGCCTGCCCGCCTCGGCCTTCCGGGAAGAAGTGAGGAGACCCTCTGCCCTTCCACCCATCGTCTGGGAGGTGAGGAGAGAGCAGCCTGGCCCAGCCACACCCATCAACGGGAGGCGAGCACTCCTGTTCAGCCCACCCATCATCTGTGAAGTGATGAGCGCCTCTGCCCGCAACCCCGCTAGGGAAATGAGGATCGCTTCCCGTCTGCCAGCCTGCCTGGGAAGCAGGAGCCACTCTGCTCCAGCCACCCACTCCGCGGGGTCAGGAGTGGCCTCTGCCCAGCTACCCAACGTCTGGGGGCGGAGAGTGACTCTGCCCGTCACTCATCTGAAGAAGTCAGGAGCCTCTGTCTCGCCGCCCCGGCCTGGGAAGAAGTCAGGAGCGCCTGCCCGCCGCCTCTGGCCTGGGAAGTGAGGAGCACCTCTGCCCCAGTCACCCACCTGCCTGGGAAGTGGGAGAGCTCTCTGACAGTGGGCAACCCAACGTCTGGAAGTGAGTAGTGCCTGCCCTGCCACAAGTTTGGAAGTGAGAGCCTGCCCGTGCCACCCATCATCTCGGAAGTAGAGCCTCCCGCCATCCTGTCTGGGAAGCAGGAGCGCCTGCCTGGGACACCCACCTTCTCTGGAGATGAGGAGCACCTCTGCCCGCACTGGCCAGGAAGTGAGGAGGCCTCCCAGCCCACACTGCCTGGGAGGAAGTGAGAGTGCCTCTGCCCCATTCACCCCATCTGGGAAGAAGTGAGAGCGCCTCTACCCACGCCTCCCATCTGGGAAGTGAGGAGCACCGCCCAGCCTCACCATCGTGAAAGAAGTGAGTGAGCCTCTGTTCGGCGCCTGCCCTGGGAAGAAGTGGGAGAAAGCAGATCGGCTCATGCCCCATCCGGGAAGAAGTGAGGAGCGCCTCTGCCTGTGCAACCCATTGTCTGGAGGTGGGGAGCCCGCCCGCCCACCCCACTCCCACTGGGAAATGTGAGGAGCGCCTCTCTCTGGCCACCCATCGTCTGGGAAGTGAGGAGCGCCAGCCCCGGCTTTCAGCCTCAGCCTGTGAATTGAGGAGCCTGCCCGCCACCCATCGCCTCTTTGAAGCAGGAGGTACTTGCCCGGCTCTGTCTGGGAGGTTAGGAGCCCCTCTGCCCCGCCACTCCATCGCTCCTAGGGGAGGTGAGGAGCGACACCCCTCCACCCATCGCCTAGTGTTGAGGAGCCTTCTGCTCGGCCACCCCTGCAGGAAGTGAAGAGCCGCCCGGGCTCACCCTGGAAGTGAGCGCCTGCCCGGCCGGGCCCTGTCTGGGAAGTGAGGAGCACCGCTGCCCGGACACCCATCGCCTGGGAGGTGAGGTGCGCTACTACCCGACCGCCCCATCTGGAAGGAAGTGAGGAGCGCCTCCTGCCGCCCGCTCTGGGAAGTGGCTCGCCAGGCAATCCAGTCTGGGGCGAGGGGAGCGTGAGCCTGCACGCCTCCCGTGGGAAGTGAGGAGCGCATCTGCCCCACCACCCATCGCCTGGGAGGTGAGGAGCGCCTCTGCCCGGCTGCCCCGTCCGGGAAGAAGTGAGTAGCGCCTCTGCCCGGCTGCCCCATCCGGGAAGAAGCTAGAGGAGCTCTGTCTCGCCAACACCTATCGCTTGAGGAGTTTTCGCCCAGTTGCTCTCGCTTTTCCAGGAAGGCGGAGCGCTGCCCAGTTACCTATCGCCTGGAGGTGAGGGAGTCCCCTGCTCTGCCGCCCTGGCCCGCCGTTAGCGAGTATCGCCTTCGTCGCACGGTTTGCGTTAGTGAGGAAGCTTCTCTGCCCGCCGCATCATCGTTTGGGAGGTGAGGGAGTTTTCGCTCTCGCTGCTCTTCGAAGAAGTGGTGAGCAATTTTCTGTTTGAAGCAGTATCTTCTCGTGAAGAATTTGAGGGAGCGCTTTCTGACCGGTTGTTTCCGTCTGAAGAAGTGGAGGGAGCGCTTTCACCGCTGCTCCTCCTGCAGCTCGCCCGCCGCCTGCTTCGCCCGCAGCCCCACCGTTGCCAGCGCGAGGTTTCTGCCGCTTTTCCACGCAGGGAGGCCTGCCACCCACCACCTGGAGCCTCCCGGGAGAGAGCCCGCCCGGCCCTGCTGAGTGCCTGCCCGGCCGCCCCATGTGGGCAGTGAGGAGCGCCTGCCCGGTCAGCCTGTTCGGGGAATCTCGAGCCCCTCCAACGCTACCCATAGTCTGGGAAGTGAGGGGAGCGCCTTCTGCCCGACCACCCACCGTCTGGGAAGTGGGGAGAACTCCTCTGACAAACCCAACCCCAAGTGAGGGAGCGCTTCTGCCCCAAGCCGCCACGTTTGGGAAGTGAGAGCCTCTGCCCGCCACTCCACCATCTGGGAAATGAGGGAGCCACCCCTGTCTGGCCACCCATTTCCATCTGTAAAGCAGGAGCCTGTTCCAGCACCCAGCCTCCCAGTCTGGGAAGTGATGAGCGCCTCTGCCCGGCTGCCTCCTGGTTCAAATAGGAGAGCGCCTACCGTGGCCATTCCTTCTTGAGTTGAGAGCTAAACTGCCCGGCCGCCCCAGCTCGAAGTGATGAGTGCCTTCTGCCTGGACGTGCCCCGGCCCGGAGAAGTGAGGAGCTCCTCTGCTCGGGACTCCCCATCAGGGAAGTAGTGAGGGAACGCCTGCCCGCCGTTTCAGTCAGGGAGGACGGGAGGAGCGCTTCTGTCTGCCGCCTTCTGCCGGGAGCAGCCTGCCTGTCCCATGCCCCGCCAGGTGAGGAGCCTCTGCCCGCCGCACCCGGCCCTGGCGGAGACAGCTCTACCGGCCACCATCGTCTGGGTGAGGGAGCAACTCTGCCTGCCCACCTACCTGCTCAGGAGGAGGAGCGCCTCTGCCGGGCTCCACCCATCGCCTGGGAGGTGAGAGAGCGCCTGCCCGCCTCCCATCGCCTGGGGAGGTGAGGAGCCTGCCCGAAAACCATCTTCTGGGAAGTGAGGAGCGCCTGCCCGTCCGGGCTCACCAAAGAAGTCAGGAGCTCCTGCTCCGGCCTCCCATTCTGGGAGGAGGAGCGCCTCCACAAGCCACCCAATCGCCTGGGGAAATGAGGAGCGCCTCTGCCCAGCCACCCATCTGCCTGTAGCGTCAGGAGGGCTCCTGCCCAGCCACACCCAACTTCTGGGAAGTGAGGAGCCTCTGTCTCTAATCACTGGAGTGAGGAGCCTGCCAAGCCAAATCTTAATTGCCTGAGGCAGTGAGCCTCCTAGCCACCCATCGCTGGGAGGCGAGGAGCGCCTAGGCTCGAACGCCCCATCTGGGAGGAAGTGAGCAGCGCCTCTACACGGCCGCGCCATCCGGGAAGAAGTCTGGAGCGCCTCTGACCAGCTGCCCCTTCTGGGAAGTGAGGGAGCCCCTGCCCGCCACCGCCAGTCTGGGGAGCGAGGATGCCTCTGTCCGACCACACCCCACCATCTGGGAAGTGGGGAGAGCCTGTGACTGGCAACCCATTGTCTGGGAAGTGAGGAGTGCCTCTGCCTGGCCGCCCCGTCAGGATAGAATTGAGGATCACCTCTGCCTGGGCACCCCATCCGGGAAGAAGTGGCAAAGATTCAAGCCAGGGCGCCCATCCGAAGAAGTGAGTGAGCGCCTTGCCTAGCCACCCATTGTCTGGGAGAGGTGAGGAGCACCTCAAGGCGGGCTACCAATCGCCTGGGTGGTGAGATGATCTGCCCGCCACCCTGCCTGGGAAGTGAGTAGCCTCTGCCCGGGTCAGCCTGTTCAAAGCAGGAGTGGCTCTGCCCGCCGCCCCGCCCGAAGATGTCAGGAGCCTCTGCCTCGGCCGCCACGTCTGGCAAGTGAGGATTGCTCTGCCTGGCCACCATGTCTGGGGCGATGAGTGCCTCTGCCCCACCCACCCACCGCCTTCAATTGCAGAGCCCTGACCCCAAACGCCTGACTGGGAAGTGAGGAGTGGTTTCATCGCCACCCATCGCCTGGGAGGTGAGCAGCTCTCTGCCTGGCCACCCATCGTATGTGGGGAGGTGAGGAGCTTGCCCAGTCAGCCTCTGGGCTCGGGAGAAGTGAGGAGCTCTGTCTCACCCTCACCCACCGCCTGATGAGAAGCGCCTTGCCCAGCCGCCTCCATCTAAAGTGAGGAGCTCTCTGCCGGCAATCTGCCTGGGAAATGAGTAGCTTCTGCCCAGCCACCACTGGGAAAGGGGGGGAGCTCTCCGCCACCCATTGTATGGGAAGTGAGATGCCTCTGCCCAGCCGCCTGCCTGTTGCTCTGACCCACTCCACCCATCGCCTGGAAGTGGCTTCCTCCGCCATCCTGCCTGGGAAGTGTGATGCCTCCTGCCTGTCACCCACCTTCGAATATGAGGGAGCACCTCTGCCCGTCAGCTCAGGGGAGGAAGCGAGGAGCCGGGCCTGCCCGCCACACCCCTGGGGAGGAAGTGAGAGTGCCTCTGCCCGTCCACCCCGTCTGGGAAGAAGTGAGAGTGGTTTCTTGTCCGCCTTCACGCATTCTGGGAAAGTGAGGATACCCCTGCCCGGCTGCAACTGCCAGGAAAGAAGCGAGGAGCACCCCGCTGGCGCCCCATCCGGGAAGAAGCAAGCGAGGCGATTCGCCTGGGCCTCAGCCCAGGAAGAAAGTGAGGAGTGCCTCTGCCTAGCCACCCATCGTCTGGAGTGGTGAGGAGCCTGCCCGCCACCGCATCGCCTGGGAAACAGGAGCACCCCTCCGCCACCCATCGTTTTCCGGGAAGTGAGAGTGCTCTGCCCGCCGCCTCGCCTGGGAATCTCGAGGAGCCTGCCCGGCCACCATCGCCTGGCGGAGTGGTACGCCTGCCCGCCATCCTGTTCTGGGAAGTGAGGAGCGTACACTGCCCGTCAAATCACGCCCGGGAAGTGAGGAGCGCCTCTGCCCGCCGGGCCTCGGCTCTGGGAGGGAGGAGCTTCTGCCCTGCCACCTGGCCTCCTAGAGTCAGGAGGCCCTGACCGCCACCTATCGTCTGCGCTGAGGGACCGCCTTTTCCCCGGCCCACCCATCGCTCAGGAGGGGCCTGCCCGCCACCGTGTCAGGAAGTGAGGGGAGCTGCTCAGTCCGGCCGCCTCATCTGCTGGGAAGTGAGGGAGCGTTTCCTGACCGGCCATCCTGTCTGGGAAGTGGGAGGAGCCTCGCCAGCCTGGGCCCCGCCTGGGAGTTGAGGAGCCATCTGCCCTGGCCCACCCACCTCTGGGAGGTTAGGAGCTCTGTTCATGCCGTCCTCGAAGAAGTGAGTAGCGCCTCTGCCCAGCTGCCCCATCTGGGAAGAAGTTTGGAGTGCCTCTGCCCGCCCACCCATTGCCTGAGGTGAGGGTTTCTCCCGCTGCCCAGTCTGGGAAGCAGTGAGGAGCACCCCTGCTCGCTTGGTACCTTTCCGGAAGAAGTGAGGAGCGCTCTCTGAACGCTGCTCCGGCCCGGGAATTAAAGTGAGGAGCGCTCTGCCCGTCACTTCCCGTCTGGGGAAGGAAGGGAGGCCCTTCTGTCCGCCTGGCCTGGGAAGTGAGGAGCCTCTGCCTGGAAAAAAACCCACCGTCAAGTGAGGGAGCTTCTGCCGCCGCCTCTCTGGGAGCTGAGGGAGCTCTCTGCCCGCCACCCATCATCTGGGAATTGAGGGGAGTGCCTGTCTCACTACCTGCCCAGAGATGAGCAGCTGCCTGCTCTGGCCACCCATCAGAGCGGGAGGTGAGGGAGTTTCTTCTGCCCAGCCACCCCTCGGGCTCGGGCAGTGAGGAGCCGCCCGACCACCCACCGTCTGGGGAGGTGAGGAGCGTTCTGCCTGGCTACCCATTGTTCGTGGTGAGCTCCCTCCTGCCCAGCCACCCATCGCCTGGGAAGTGGACGCTTCAGCCCGCCGCCTCGCCTGGGAGCCAGGAGCTCTGTCTGCAACCCATCGCCCGGAAGTGAGTGAGCGCCTCCCCGACATCCTGTCTGGGGAAGTGAGAGCTTCTGCCTGGACACTCATCATCTGGGAGGCGGAAGAGCACCTCTGCCCGGCCGGCCCCACTGTGGGTGAAGTGAGATTCCTGCCCGGTCACTGCCTGGGAAGAAGTGAGGAGCGCCTTGCCTGCCCACCCACAAGCCTGGAGGGTGAGAGCACCCCCATGTGGCTACCAATCGCCTGGGGAGGTGAGGGAGCCTGCCCGGCCACCCCATCTGGTGCTGAGGGAGCCTCTGCCCGCCACTCCATCATCATTTCCCGGAATTGAGGAGCGCCTCTCCTGGGCCAGTCCTGTCTGGGAAATGAGGAGCGCCTCTGCCTGACAGCCACGTCTGGGAGGTGAGGAGCACTTGTCCCGCCAGGGAGGGGAGTGAGAGTGCCTCCACCCGCCAAACGCCTGGAAGGAAGTGAGGAGGCTCTCTGCCCGCCAACCCACCCAGATGAAGTGAGGAGCCTCCGCCCGCCGTCTGTTCGGGAAGTGAGAGCCGCCCGCCCCACAGGGAAGTGAGGAGCACCTCTGCCCGGGCCGCCCGGCCAGACAGAATTGAGGAGCCTGCCCTGCACCCCTGTCCACAGAAGAAGTGAGGTGCACATCTGCCCGGCTTCAGTCAGGGAAGAAGTGAGGAGCTTTGCCTAGCCACAATCACCGCCTGGGGAAGTGAGGAGCCTGACTGACCAACCATCGCCTGGGAAGTGAGAGGAGCCACTCTGCCCGGCCACCCCAGCTGGGAAATGAGAGCCCCCTGCCCAGCCTGGGCCTGGATAAGTGAGGAGCGCCTGCCCGCCACCCACAGTTCAGATCGAGAGGCGCCTCTGGCCCTGCAGCCCCGGCTCAAAGCAGAGGGAGATCCTGCCCGGGTCAGCACTGCCTTGGGAGGTATGTAGGAGCACCTCTGCCCGGCACCATCTGGGAATTGGGGAGCCTGCCCGACAAACTGTAATGACTGCAGAAATGAGGGAGCACTCTTATGCTGCCCCATCTGGGGAAGAGCCAGGAGAGCCCTGCACGGTCAGCCTGCCTGGGATTTTAGGGAGCCCTGCCCCACCCATCACTCCGGGGAAGTGAGGAGCCTGCCCGGCCACCCCATCTTAAATTGAGGAAGGGCCTCTTCCCACGCCTGCCTGGGAAGTGAGGATCAGCTGGGCCTGCCCTGCCACCCTATATATGGGAGTGAAGAGGGCCTCTGCCGGGCCACCCAACGTCTGGGAAGTGAGGAGCACCTCTGCCCAGTCAGTACCTGCCCTGGAAGTGAGGAGCCGCCTGCGCACCTCACCCATCGCCTGGGAGGTGGAAAACCTGTCCCGCCACAATCACCATCTGGGATTCGAGGAGTGCCTCTGCCCGTCACACCCTGCCTGAGGTGAGGAATGCGGAAGGCCTCTTCCCGGCCACCCATCATTCAGGGGATGAGATGATCCTACTAAGTCCACCCATCGTCTGGGAAGTGAGGAGCCACCCGGCCAACCATCGCCTGGGAAGTGAGGGAGCCTGCCCAGGATGACACGCCTCGAGTGGTGAGCACCCACTCAGCTGCCCAGTCTGGGAAGTGGAGCCATCTCCGCCACCCATCGCCTGGGAAGTGAGGAGCTCTGCCCGCCCAACCCATCTGGGAATTGGAGGAGGAGCCTGCCCGGACGCACCCATCTAAAGTGAGGAGCGCCTCTCTGCCCGGCCACATATCATCTGGGAATTGGGAAGAGGCTCTGTCTCGCCACCCATCATCCCGGAGGTGAGGAGCTCCCGCCCAGCCACCCATCACCGGGAGGTTGTGGGAGCTCTGCCCGCCACCACTTGCTGGAAGTGAGGACGCTTCTGCCAGGCCACACAATCCGTTCAAGAGAGCCGCTCGCCATCCACCGTCTGGGGAAGTCACGATCGCTTCTGCCGGGCCACCCACCTTCTGGGAAGTGCAAGGAGCTCCTATGCCCGACCACCTATTGTCTGGGAAGTGAGGAGGGCCTCTGCCCAGACACCCATCTTCTGGGAAGTGAGGAGGGCCTCTGCCTGTACACACACATCGCTCAAGTATGAGGAGCCACTCTACCTGTCCACCCATTATTTGGGGAAATTAGAGTGCCTCTGCCCGGCCTCCCAAACTCTGGGAATTGAGTGAGACCTCTGTCTGGCCACCCAACGCTCATGGGAAGTGAGAGAGGAGCCGCCTCTGCCAGGCCACCCCATCTGGGAAGTGAGTAGCGTCTCTGCCCGGCCGCCCCGTCTGGGGAGTGAGTAGCGCCTCTGCCCAGCCACTCATCGTCTGGGAATTTAGGAGTGCCTCTGCCCAGCCACCCAACTTCCTTCTGTAGAGGTGGGAGAGCCTGCCCGCCACCCATCAGTCCGGGACTTGAGGAGCGATTCTGCCCTCAACACCCATCGCCTGGGAAGTGAGGAGCCTGCCCGCCAACCATCTTTTGAATTCAGGAACGCCTCTGCCCTCAAGCACCCATTGTTCATGGCGAGCAGGGCTCTCTGCTCTGCAGCCGCTGCCTGTAAATGACGAGCCTCTGCCCTCGCCCATTGTCTGGGGAAGTGAGGGAGAGCCTGCCCGCCACCCAAAGCCCGGAGATGAGAGGGCCTCAGCCCTGCCACCCACGCCATCTGCTGGGGCCATGAGAGGTGCCTCTGCCCAGCCACCTCAAACTGCCTGGAAGGTGAGGGAGGGCTCCTGTCCGCCACCCACTGCTCACTGGGAGGTGAGGAGCCTCTGCCCGCCACCCATCGCTCCTCTGCCCCACCACCCATCGCCTGGGAAGTGGGGCCCTCTGCCCGCCACCCAATGTCTGTAAGTGGTGCTTCTCCTGACCTGGGACTGTCTCAGCCTGGGAGGAGAGGAGGGCTTCTCCCCACCACCATCTGTAGCGGAGGAGTGCCTCTGCCCCACCCTCACCCATATTCCGGGAGTGTGAGGATGTCCCTCTCTAATGCCACTACCTGTTCCTGGGAGTTGAGGAACGCCTGCCCGACACCCACCGTCTGGGAAGTGAGGAGCTGGCGTCTACCTCTCCACCCAACATCTGGGAAGTGAGGAGGGCCTCTGCCAGGCAGCCCACCATCTAGGAAGTGAGGAGCCTGCCTGACCACCATCATCTGGGAAGTGAGAAGTCCGCTCATTTCCTGTCCTCTGGGGAATAGAGCCTGTCTGTGTCAGCCTTCTCTGGAAGGAGGAGGGCCTCTGCCCGCACCCCTATATATGGGAGCAAGAGGGCCTCAGCACGGCCACCCAACATCTGGGAAGTGAGGAGCACCTCTGCCCGGCCAACCCATGTGGAAAGTGAGGAGGGCCTCTGCCAGGCCGCCCCGTCTGGGAAGTGAGTAGCGCTCTCTGAACAGCCGCCTCCTCTGGAGGCAGGCATTCTGCCTGGCCACCCAATGTCTGGGAAGTGAGGAGCCGCCGCTGGTGGCCACCCAAAGTCAGGGAGGTGAGGAGGGCCTCAGCCCGGCCACCCACTCATCTGGGACGTGAGAGGCGTGATCTGCCCGGCCACCAACCGCCTGGAAGGTGAGGAGGGCCTCTGTCCGGCCAACCATCGTCTGTGAGGGTGGGGAGCCGTCTCGGCCACCCATCGGGCTCTAGGGAAGTGAAGAGTCCTCTGCCTCCACCACCACCAAGTGAGGAGTGCCTCAGTCCCGTTAACCACTGTCTGAAGAGGGAGTTTTGTCTGCCGGGCAAGCCGCCTGAGAGGTGAGGAGCACTTCTCCTCACCACCCATCGCCTGGGCAAGGGAGGGAGCCTGCCCGCCACCCATAGTCCGGGAGGTAGGAGATCCCCTGCCCTGCCACCCATCGCCCGGGAGGTGAGGGAGCTGCTCACCCGCCACCCATAGTCTGGGGAGGTGAGGAGATCCTGGCCGCCACCATCTTCCGCCGGAGGTAAGGGAGAGCCTCTGTTCGCCACCCATCATCCGGGAGGTGAGGAGCCCATTCACCTGCCACCACGGGAGGTGAGGGAGCCTGCCCCAACTCCCATCATCTTGTAAGTGAGGAGCCTGCCCGCCACCCAATCTGGAAGTGGGGTGGGCCTCTGCCCGCCACCCATGGGGTCTGGGAAGGAGGAGTGCCTCTGGCCTGCCACCCATCGCCTGGGTGCGGGAGAGGCTCTCTGCCCGCCGCCACCATCGCCCCGGGAGGTAAGGAGCACCACTGCCCTGCCCCCATTGTCTGGGAATTCGAGGATGCTTCTGCTTGGCCTCCCCGCCAGTGAGGTGAGCCTGCCCTGCCACCCCTGCCTGTGGTGCAAGAGCTTCTGTCCGCCACCCCGTCTGTAGCTAGAGCTCTCTGCCGGGCCACCCACAGTCTGGGAAGTGAGGTGCGCCTGCCCTCGCCCACCCATCAACCGGGAGGTGAGGGAGCCACCTGCCCGCCACCCCTTCTGAAAGTGAGGAGCGCCGCCCGCCACACACTGCCTTTGATGCAGTGGCCTGGGCTCCTCGCCAACCACTGTCTGGGAAGTGAGGAGCGCCTCTGCAGGCCAAACCAATTGTCTGGTGAGGAGCGCCTCTGCCCACCACCCACCTTCTGGGAAGTGAGGAGTGCTCTCTGCCCCACCTTCTGGGAAGTGAGGCTCTACCTGTCCACCCACCATCTGGAAGCAGGAGCGCCTCTTCCCGCCACCCACCATCTGGGCACAGAGCCTCTTTCCCGCCACCCCGGCCTGGGACCTGGGAGCTCCTTTTCCTGGCCACCCCTTCTGGGAAGTGAGGAGTCGCCCGTCTGCCCGGCCACCCAGATTCTGGGAAGTGAGGAGCGCCTCTGCCTGACCACCCATAATCTGGGAAGTGAGAAGCGACACTGCCTGGCCACCCACTGTCTGGGAAGCGAGGAGCGCCTCTGCCCGGATGCTCCGTCTGGGAGGTGAGGAGCGCTTCCACCCACTCACCCATCGCCTGGGAAGGAGTAGAGTGCTCTCTGCCCGGCACCATAATCCGGGAGGGGTGGAGGCCCCATGCACGCCAAATGTCTGGGAGGTGAGGAAAGTCTCTGCCCCGACACCCACCTCATCTGGGGAAGTGAGGAGCTCCTCTACCTGTCCACCCAACTGCCTGGGAAGTGAGGAGCGCCTCTTCCGGCCACCCACTGTCTGAGAATTGACCAGCCTGCCAACTCTGTCGGGGAGGTGCCTGCTCCATCTGGATGTGTGTGAGGAGCGCCTCCTGCCCGCCACCCGCCTCGGGAAGTGAGAGGAGCTCTGCCTGACCCCACTAATCTCTGGGAAGTGAGGAGCTTACTCTGCCCGGCCGCACCCACCACAACAAGCAGTGGGTCTCTGCCCGGGCTGCCCCGCCCTCCCGGGAGAGGGAGCGCTTCTCCCAACGACCCACCGTCTGGGAAGTGTGAGGGGAGAGTCTCCTCTGCCGGGCCACCTCCCAGCTTCGGGAAGTGAGGAGCCTACCGACCACCCATCCTCTGTAGCTTTAGGAGCCACCCAGTCCACCCATCAACTCAGAAGGAGGGAGGCCACCCTAATTCTTGGAAGTGCAGGGCTGCCTGCCCGGCTACCAACTGTCTGGGAAGTGAGGGAGCACCTCTGACCACCTGGGCAATCTATCATTGTCTGGGAAGTGAGGAGCGCCTCTGCCCGCCACAGCCCCATTCTCCAAAGTGGCAGGCCTCGCCCTGCCACCACAGCCCAAAGCAGAGCTCTTCCAGCCACCCACCGTTCAGTGATGAGCCTCTGCACGGGCCAACCCATCTTAGGGAGGTGGGGAGTGCCTCTGCCCGTCCACCCATTGTCTGGGAAGCAGTGAGCCTGCCCGCCACCCTGCCTGGGAATTCAGCAGGGCCTGCCCGCCACCAAGTTCAAAGTGAGGAGCTCTTCCCGCCACCCACCCACCTGGAAGTGATCAGCAAGCCCGCCGCACCCCATCTGGGAGAGGTGGGGAGCGCCTGCCTAGCTGCCCTGCCCAGAGGGCGCCCCTCCTGCCAGCCACCCACCGTTCAAGTGAGAGCGCCTCTGCCTGACCACCCATCGCTCTGAAGTGAGGAGCACCTGCCCGCCTCACCATCTGGGAATTGAGGAGCCTCGGCCCAGCACCCGTCTGGGAAGTGAGTGGCGCCCTGCCCCGCCAAATCTTATATGGGAGCAAGAGGCCTCGCCCAGCCATCCAATGTCTGGGGCAAGTGAGGAGCGCCTCTGCCTCGGCCAGCTATCGTCCGGGAGGATGAGTGGGCCTCTGCCCTGACGACCCATCATCTGGGGTCATATGCACCTCTGCCTTGCACACGCCCATCTGTGAAGTGAGGAGCAGCCTCTGCCCGGCCGCCCCTCTGGGAAGCTGGCCGGGCCTTTGCCCGCCACCCTGTCCGGGAGGTGGCGCTTTGCCTGGCCGCCTGCCTGGGAAGCGAGGGCCTGCCCAGCGACCATCATGGGAAGTGGGAGGAATGGCACCCCACCTGTCCACCCACCCGCCTTGGGAAGTGAGGGAGCGCCTCTGCCAGTCCACCCAATCAGCCGGGAGGCTAGGGAGTGCCTCTGCCTGGCCATCATCTCCAAAGTGAGAGGAGTGCCTCCCTGCTCGGCTCTGCCTGGGAAATGAGGAGCCATCTGCCCAAAGCACCCATCGTCTGGGGAAGTGACAGCACCACTGCCAGGCCACCCAAAATCTGGGAGCTGGGAGGGGAGGGCTCCTCAGCCCGGCCACCCACCATTCAATGCTGAGGCACTCTATGCCTGGCAAACCAGCTGTCTTCAGTAGAGGCTTTGCCTGCCACGCATTGTTTTGAAAGAGCGCTTTCTTTTGCTCGTTTTCAATACTTCATTGAGTTTGAAGATTCTTTGCCTGACGCAATTGCCGTTTGTAGAGGGAGCGCTTTGCTCTGGGCGCAATTTACGCCTGGAAAGGAGTCTCTCGTTCCATGTCGCCGTTCGGCAATTTCAATGTTCACCAGCCCGCAGCGAAGGTCGTTTTAGCCGCTCGGCGGAAGATATAGCAGCCGCCGCCGGTCCGGCACCGCCGGGAAGTGAGTGGAGACTTTCTGCCGCGCTTTTTTCCGGCTACCATTCAGCATGATGTTCTTTCCAGCAGCCCGCATTGGCAGTTCATATTCCCATCGTTTTCGCCTGCTGTCGGGAGCGTCTTCCTGTCGGGTGCCGAAGTTCGCTCGCCCGTCTTTAAGAAGCTACCACCCCGCTTGAATGAGAGGCCTTCGCACTTCATCATTTCCGGGAATTGAGAGCGTTTCCAATGCCACCACCTTCCTGACGGGAGGGGAGGTTTCAGTTTGTTCCACCAGGTTAGGCTGGATTTTCGAGATACCTGCGCTGTCGTCCGAATAGCGTCTGTTCCGCCCTGCCGTTCCCAGGAGGCGACGCTTTGCCCGCTATCCCCATTCGTTCCTGAAGCCAGCAAGAGTCCGCGCTTCGTCGCCCACGCTCGGCAGCGAGGAGCAGCCGCCAACGTCTGGTCGGCGAGAGTGCCCGTGCCCTCTGGCGAGAGAGCCTGTCCCGTGCCGCCTGGATGCCCGAAGAGGAGCCATTCTCCGCGCCCCTGTGCCGCCCTTTCCAGGAGTTCAGCGGGAGGAAAGCCTTCTTTGCCGGCAGCGAGAGCGTCGCTCGTCGATCCTTCCAAGCTGGTGAGGCCTCGTCTGGCAGTTCTTTCGGCGGATATGTTCTGCTTTCGGCATGTCGTTCGGTAGGTGAGAGTGCCTGCTCGCTGTTCTCCGTCAGGTGTTTAGCAGCCTTCGCCGCCACGCTCCGTCTGGGGTGACGCTGCCAATTACCCGCCGAAGTGAGAGGTCCCCGTCCGGAGAAACTACCATTAAACGGAGAGCGCTGCCGGTTCGGCGCCCCGGCGAAGGCGAGGGCGTTTCGTCTGGCGTCCCTGGCGGAGAAGGGTTGCTGCCAAGCCGTCCAATGCGCGCTCAAAGAAGCCGCTCTACGCCCGTACAATCATCCGAAGCGGAGAGAGCGCCGGTTCGTCTCCATCGTTGGCGGTGAGAGTTTCGCCTGTTCACCATTGTTCTCGCCGCCCACAGGATAGGTGAGGGAGCGCCCTGCCCGCCACCTGGTGCCTGGGGTTTGAACACACACCTGCCTCATGGTCCAGCCACATTGCCCAGGAAGCGGAGAGCTCTTCCCCGCAAGTGTTTCACCCTGCCTTGGGAATTGATGAGCTCCTCTGCCGGCCACCCCATCTGGTGTAGCCCTTCCCAGCCTGGGAGTGAGAGCCTGCCCGGCCACCCACAGCCCAGGGAAGTGAGGAGGCTCTGCCCGGACCACCCACCGTCTGGGAAGAGGAGCCTCCTGCCTCACCCATTGCCTGGGAATTGAGGAGCTTCAGAACGTCAGCCTCGCCTGGGAAGGAGGGAGTACTGCCCAGCCACCCATCCCTCTGGGAAGGGAAGGCTCTCTGCTCACAGCCGCACTCCAAAGTCTGGGAGGAGAGGCGTCAGGCCCGCCACCCACCAGGGACGGAGTGCCTCTGCCCGGCTGCACTCAGTCCTCCCAGACAGTGAGGAGGGCCTCTGTCCCGCCACCCATCGTCTGCCAGAGAGCGCCTCGCCCGGCCACCCATCTCTGATGAAGAGTTCCCTGCCTGAATCACCCATCACTGTCCAAAGTGAGGACGCCCAGCCAACCACTGCCTGGGGCGAGAGCCCGCCCGGCCGTGCCCCGCCGAGAGGTGGCAGCGCCTCAACACCCATCGCCTGGGAAGGATAGGAGCGCTCTGCCTGGCCACCCATAGTCCGGGAGGTGAGGGGAGATCCACTGCCCGGCCACTCCCCATCACTGCAGGCGAGGAGCGCCCCAGTCCGCCACCCAGGGGCCCTGGGGAGGTGAGAGGGGAGATCTCTGGTCGGGCCACCCATCTTCCTCGAGTAGTGAGGAGCCAGCCCGCCAACGGCACCTCGGGAGGTGGAGGAGAGACTCTGCCTGACCCCCATCTTCAGCGAGGCTTCTGCCTGGCCACCCATGGGGAAGTGAGGAGCCTGCCAGACCAACACCATCTGCTGGGGAGTTGAGACGCCCAGCCCAGCCACCCATGGGCTCAAAGAGGAGGGCTCTGCACGGCCACCCACTGCGGAGAGGGAGAGCCCCGCTGCACTCCATCGCTCTGGGATGTGAGGGGTTCATCTGCTCCCTGCCACCCATCGTCCGGGAGGTGAGAGCCAACCCCGCCCTGGAACCCCATCGCCTTGGGAGGTGAGGGAGCTCTGCCCAGCCACACCCACCCAAAGTGAGGTGCATCTGCCCCCGCCCCATTCAAAGGTAAGCAGGAGCGCTCTCTGTAATGGCCACCCATGTCTGGAAGTGAGGAGTGTTCTCAGTTCTGCCACTCCATCGTCCGGGAAGTGGTGAGTAGAGCCCTGCCTGGCCATCTAACGGCCCGAGGTGGAGGGGGAGCACCTCTGCCCGGCCACCCCTCTGAGAAGTGAGGAGCCACCGCCACACACTGTCTGAAGCAGGAGCGCCTACGTAACCACCGTCTGGGAAGTGGGGCGTTCTGCAGGCCACCCACATTCTGGGGAAGTGAGAGCCTGTCCACCACCCACCTTCTGGGAAGTGAGGGCTCTCTCTACCAGACCCACCACCCCTGGGGAAGTGGGAGGAGTGCCTCTACCTGTCCACCCCACCGCCTAGGGGAAGCGAGGAGCGCCACTTCCGGCCACCACCGCCTCAGTGACGAAGCTTTTCCCAGCCACCTCCCCGTCCAGCCTCCCTGGGAAGTGGGAGGGGCGCTCGCCTGCCACCCCAACCTCTCTGGGAAGTTAGGGGAGCGCTCGCCTCGGGACCCTGCACCATCTCAAGTGACGAGCTACCCCTGCCACCACTGTCTGGGAAGTCAGGGAGGCCCCCGCCCGCCTTCGTCTGTCTGGGAGGTGAGAGCGCTTCTCCCCGACCACCCATCGTCTGTAGGGGCGTGAGGAGCGCCTCTGCCCGTCCACCCACCTTCTGAAGTGAGGGAGTGCTCTACCTGTCCACCCATCGCCTGTGGGAAGGAGGAGGGCCTCACAAAGGCCCCGACTGGAAGTGAGAAGCCTGGCCACTCCAACCGCCTGGGAAGTGAGGCACCTGTGCCCGGGTCCAACGTCTGGGAAGTGAGGAGCCTGCCTGGCCACCCACCGCCTGGGAAGTGAGGGATGCCTCCCACCACCACCCATCATATGGGAAGTGTGGAGTGCTCTCTGTCCAGGCCACCCCTTCTGGGAGGTGTGGGGAGCGCCTCTGACTGGCCACCTTGTCTGGGAAGTGAGGATCGCCTCTGCCCGGCCACCCACCTGCCTTGGGGAAGTGAGAGGAGGCCCTGCCTGGGCTCACCCATCGAGTATGGGGAAGCAGGACTGACTCTGTCGGGCCTCACCCATCTGGGAATTGAGGAGGCCGCCCAGCCACCCGGCCTGGGGAAGAGAGGGATGCCTCTGCACGCCCATCCCACATGTGAAGACGGCTCCTGCCCCTGCCACCAATGTCTGGTATGAGGCTTTCCCGCCCACACCCCATGGGAGTGAGAGGAGGGCTCTGCCCAGTCAGCCTCTGCCTGGGAAGTGAGGAGTGCCTGCTGGGGCCAGTATGCTCTGCCCTGCCACCCATCGTCTGGGGAGAGCAGAGCCTGCCCGGCCACCATCGCCTGGGAGGTGAGTATAACTCTGCCTGGCCTCCCACCGCCTGGGAAGGAGGAGCGCCTGCTGCCTCCGTCTGGGGGTGAAGAGGGCCCCGCCACCCTGCCTGGAAGTTAGGGAGCTTCTGCCGGCCACCCACAGTCTGGGAAGTGAGGGTGCGCCTGTCTCGGCCACCCATCATCCGGGAGCTGAGGAGTGCCTCCTGTCTGCCACCCTTCAAGTGAGGGTTACCTACCAGCCACACACCATCTGGGATGTGAGGAGCGCGTTGGCTCGGCCAACCACTGTTCAGGCAGAGGAGCCACTGCAGGCCACACCACAGCTCTGCAGCGAGGGTTTTCCTCTGCCCGACCCACCCACCTTCTGGAAGTGAGGAGCCTCTGCCCCTGACCCACAACTCTGGGTATGAGGAGCGCCTCTGCCTGACCACCCATCTTCTGGGGAGGAAGTGAGGAGCGACCTTCGCCTCACACACCCACCCTCACTAGAAGTCAGGAGGGGTTCCCGTGTCTGCCCTGTCAGAGTTGAGGAGGCTTCCCACCACCCCATCATCTAAAGTGAGATTTCTCTGCCCTTCCAATCTGCCTTTCTGGGAAGTGAGGAGCTCTCTGCCTCACCCACCCATCTTTCTAAAGAGAGCCACCTGGCCCCACCCGCCCATCGTCTGGGAAGCAGGAGGCCTTGCCAGGCCACCCCGACTGGGAAGTGAGTAGCCTGCCTGGCCACCAAACTGCCCGGGAAGTGAGGAGCAGCCCTGCCCGGGCTCACTGTCTGGGGAAGTGAGAGCGCCCTCCTGGACCGGGCACCCTGGCAAGGGAAGTGATGAGCGCCTCTGCCCGGCCACCCCATCTGGGAGGTGGGGAGCGCCACTGCCTGGCCACCTTGCCTGGGAAGTGAGGGGTGCCTCTGCCCGGCCACCATATATGGAGAAGAGGTCTCTGCCCCATGCACTCCAACGTCTGGGGAAGTGAGGTTTTCTGCCCCGCCACCCCATGTGGGAAAGCAGGAGGGCTCCTGCCCACCATTCTGTGAAGTGAGGCCTCATGGCCCTGCCAGGGACTCATCCCCTGGGAGGTGAGGAGCACCTCTTCACCCGGCACCATCGCCTGGGAAGCAGCCGTCCCCGCCCCAACCGTCCCTGCCCGCCAAACACTGCCTTGGGGCGGCAGGACAGCCTCGCCCGGCTGCCCCGGGCTTCAGAGGTGAGGGAGCGCTTCGCTGACCACCCACGCCTGGGAAGGAGGAGCTTCTGGCCCGCCACCCATAGTCCCAGGAGGATCCTCTGCCCATGCCTATCGTCCGGGAGGTGGAGGCTCAATCAGCCACCCATAGTCCGGGGAGGAGGTGAGGTGATCCCTGGCCCGCCACCATCTCCGTAGGTGAGGTGAGCTCTGCCCGCCACCTGTGAGGTGGGAGGGAGCCCATCTGCCTGCCACCCATCATCCGAGGCGGAGGAGCTCTCCTGCCCAACTCCCATCGCTCTGTAAGTGATGCCCGGCCACCCACCTGGCAGGCTCTGCCTCGCCGCCTCTGGCCTCAAAGGGAGGCCTGCCCCGCCACCCATAGCCTGGGGAAGTGAGAGTGCCTCCCGTCTGCCACCCATCAGCCTCGGGGAGTTGAGAGAGCTCCTGCCTGCCACCACTGTCCCGGAGGTGAGGGAGCACCTCTGCCCGGCCCTCCTGCACTGCCCAAAGTGAGGAGCCACTGCTTGGCCTCCCGCCTGGCTGGGAGGAGCCGCCCGTCCACCTGCCTGGGTGAAGAGGCCCTGTCCCGCCACCCCGTCTGGGGTGCTGTGAGCCTCTACCGCCACCCCAGTCTGGGAAGAGTGCTTCTGCCGCCTCTCCCATCATCCTGAGGTGAGCCTCTCGGCCCGCTGCAATTCCCTGTCAAAGTGAGGTTTTTCTGCCCTGCACACCTGCCTGGGATGAGGAGCTGGGTCACCGGCCAACCCACGTCTGGGAAGTGAGCTCTCTCTGCAGGCCACCCACATTCTGGGGAAGCAGGAGCCGCCCGTACCCACCCCACCCCGGGAAGTGAGGAGCCTCTGTCTCACCCCACCCACCTTCTGGGGAAGGAGCTTCTGTCCACCAATTCAATGCCTCCTGGGAAGTGAGGAGCGCCTCTGCCCACCCCACCCCACCCCTCTGCACTCTACCCGTCCACCACCTGCCTCTGCAGCGAGGAGCCACTCCGGCCACCCACCCTCACTGGGAAGTGATCTAGCCTTCCAGCCAGCACCCCTGTCTGGGGACGCGGGGAGCGCCCCGCCCGGCCGCCTTCTGGGAAGTGAGGAGGCGTGACCACCCTGCTACCCACATTCTCCTGGAAGTGAGAGCCTCTGCCTAACCCCATGGGCCACATCTTCTCGAAGTGAGGACGCCCAGCTGTGTCTCCGCCTGGCAGGTAGGAGCCAGCCTCCCACCACCCATCAAGTTCAAGGAGTGCCTGGTGGGCTCTACCGCATAGTCCGGGAGGAGGGAGGCCCCTGCACTGCCACCAATTGTCTGGGAGAGGTGAGGTGCCTGCCTGGACACCCCGCCCATGGAAGTGAGGAGCCTCCTACCTGTCCCACCAACCGCCTGAGTGCCACCCACCACCGAGTAGCCCATGTAGTTTTTGCCCGGCCAACTTGTCTGGGAGGTGGGAGCGCCACCGCCCAGCCTCTGGGATGTGAGGAGTGCCTCTGCCCGCCACCCGCCGATGGAGAGGAGTGCCCTGCCCTCGGACCACCCATCTTCTGGGTTATGAGGAGCCACTCTGCCCGGCCACTGCCCGAAGTGAGGAGGTCTCGCCGCCCCATCTGAGTGAGAAAGCCTCCTCAATGACCTCATCATCTGGGAAGTAGGTGAGCCCTGCCCGGCCACTCCACCTTCTCAAAGAGGGAGCCTGCCGGACCACCCATCTCTGGGAGTGAGCTCTCCCCGTCCAAACCATCAGCTCTGCAGCGGGAGTGGCCTCTGCCAGGCCACCCCACTGGGGAAGGAGGAGCACCTCTGCCCTCGGCCACCAACCGTCTAAAGGAGAGCACCACCGACTGTCCACCCACTGTCTGGGAAGGTGGTTTCCTGCCCCAGCCACCCCATCTGGGAAGTGAAGAGTGCCTCGGCTCACAACAATTAAGTCTGGGAGCGAAAGGTGCGCCTCCTCCGCCAACACCAGAAAGATGAGCCACGCCCAACCCATCTGGGAGGTGTGGGGTTCTCACCCATTGTCTGGGAAGTGAGGAGCGCCTCCTCTGCCCGGCCACCCCGCCTGAAGTGAAGAGTGGGCCTTGGCCCGCCACCAAGTCTGGGAATTGGAGGGCGGGTTCTCCCGCCCCACCATCTGGGAAGTGATGAGCCTCTGCCCCGCCGCACCCATCCAGTGGCCTTGCCTGGCTGCCTTATCTGGGAAGCTTCCCACCACCCACCATCTGTAGTGAGGAGCCTCCTGACCCTCACCATCGTCTGGGGGAAGTGAGGAGCCACTCTGCCCGGCCTCACCATCTGTGAATCTGAGGGACGCCCAGCCACCCTCGCCTTGTGAAGTGAGCTAGCCGCCCGCAAACCCGGCATGGGAGTGAGAGGGCCCCTGCCCAAGCACTCCAACGTCTGGGAAGTGAGGAGCTGCCCTGCCCGCCACCCCACGTGGAAAGGAAGAGGGCCTCGCCCCAGCCGCAGCCTCGCCTGGGAAGCATATGCAGCTTCAACCGCCAGCTCACTCCAAAGTGAGCCCCTGCCCGCCACAAGGGTCCTGGGAGAGGAGCGCCTCTGCCCAGCCAGCCATCGTCCGGGAGGTGATGAGTGGCTCTGCCAGACGACCCATCATCTGGGAAATGAGGAGCACCTCTGCCCGGCCACACCATCTGTGAAGTAGGAGCTCTGCCCCGGCCTCTGAAGGACACGAGCTCTTCCCAGCCACCCCGTCTGGGAGGTGGGTATCGCCTCTGCCTGGCTGCCCCGTCTGGGAAGTGAGGAGCTTTTCTGCCCGGCCACACACCGTCTGGGAAGTGAGGTGCGCCTCTGCCCGGCCACCCACCATCTGGGAAGTGAGGAGCGCCTCTGCCCGCCACCCATCGCCTGGGAAGTGAGGAGCGCCTCTGCCCGGCCCCCCATCTGGGAAGTGAGGAGCGCCTCTGCCCGCCCCCTCTGGGAAGTGAGGAGCGCCTCTGCCCGGCCACCCATCGTCTGGGAGGTGAGGAGCGCCTCTGCCCGGCCACCCATCGCTGGAAGTGAGGAGCGCCTCTGCCCGGCCCCCCATCTGGGAAGTGAGGAGCGCCTCTGCCCGGCCGCCCCGTCTGGGAAGTGAGGAGCGCCTCTGCCCGGCCACCCATCGCCTGGGAAGTGAGGAGCGCCTCTGCCCGGCCACCCATCGCCTGGGAGGTGAGGAGCGCCTCTGCCCGGCCACCCATCGTCTGGGAAGTGAGGAGCGCCTCTGCCCGGCCACCCCATCTGGGAGGTGAGGAGCGCCTCCTGCTCTGCCACCCCATCTGGGAGGTGAGGAGGGCCTCTGCCCGGCCACCCATCGCCTGGGAAGTGAGGAGCCTCTGCCCGCCACCCATCATCTGGGAAGTGAGGAGCGCCTCCTGCCCGGCCACCCCATCTGGGAAGTGAGGAGCGCCTCCTGCCCGGCCAGCCATCATCTGGGAAGTGAGGAGCGCCTCTGCCCGGCCACCCATCGTCTGGGAAGTGAGGAGCGCCTCTGCCCGGCCACCAGTGCCTGGGAAGTGAGGAGCCTGCCCGGCCACCATCGTCTGGGAAGTGAGGAGCCTCTGCCCGGCCACCATCGTCTGGGAAGTGAGGAGCGCCTCTGCCCGGCCACCCCATCGCTGGGAAGTGAGGAGCGCCTCTGCCCGGCCACCCCATCTGGGAAGTGAGGAGCCGCCTGCCCCTGCCACCAACCGCCTGGGAAGTGAGGAGCCGCCCTGCTCGGGGTCCACCCACCGCCTGGGAAGTGAGGAGCGCCTCTGCCCGGCCACCCCATCTGGGAAGTGAGGAGCCTCCTGCCCGGCCACCCACTGCCTGGGAAGTGAGGAGCCTGCCCCGCCACCCACCGCCTGGGAAGTGAGGAGCCTGCCCCGCCACCCCATCTGGGAAGTGAGGAGCCTCTGCCCGGCCACCCATCATCTGGGAAGTGAGGAGCGCCTCCTGCCCGGCCACCCATCATCTGGGAAGTGAGGAGCCTCTGCCCGCCACCCACCGTCTGGGAAGTGAGGAAAGCTTCTGCACGGCCACCCCGTCTGGGAGGGGAGGAGCACCTCTGCACGGCCACCAATCATCTGGGAACTGAGGAGGCCTGCACGGCCAACAACCCTGGGATGCAGGGAGGGGTTCAGCCTGGCCAACCAATATCGGGGACTTGAGAGGCACCTCTGCCAGGCCATCAACCGTCTGGAAGGTGAGGAGGGCCTCTGTCCAGCCACCCATTGTCTGGAAGGTGAGGAGCCTGTCTGCCACCCACTGCCTGGGAGGTGAAGAGTCCTCGTCCACCAACTAATCGCCTGGGAAGTGAGGAGCCTCCGCCGTCACCCAACTGTCCGGGAAGAGAGCGCCCCGTCACCACACAATCCTGGGAAGTGAGGAGGGTCCCGGTCCCGGGCCAACCCAACGTCCTGGAAGGGAGGAGCCTGATCCGTTCCGCCTCACCCATGGTCTGGGGTGAGGAGTGCCCCTGTTCGGCAGCCCCTGGGTCTGGGAAGGGAGGACGCCTCCGTCCGCCTAATCTCTGGCTGTGAAGAGCCTGTCTGGCCGCCCCTCTGTGAAGTGGAGGAGTGCTCCCCACGGGCCACACACAGTCTGGGAAGTGAGGAGTGCCCTGCCCTGCCACCCACTGTCAGGGAAGTGAGAGTCACCTCCCGCTCGCCACCCACCTCTGGGAAGTGAGGATCGCCTGCCCGAACAATCCACCCGCCTGGGAAGAGGGAGGGTTTCTACCCGACACTCACCGTCTGGGAACTGAGGAGCTTCTGGCCTGTCCAGCCACCGCCTGGGAGGTGAGGAGTGCCTCCTGCCCTGGCCCACAAACTCTGGGAAGTGAGAAGGCTGCCAAGCCACCCAACGTCTGGGGAAGTGAGAGCCTCTGCCCCTCAGCCACCCACTGTCTGGGAAGTGAGGAGCCTCCTGTCTCGACACCCACCGCCTGGGTAGTGAGAGAGCGCCTCACCTGTCCACCCACGTTCAGAAGAGAGGGCCTCTGCCAGGTCACTCGGACAGGATAGTGAGGAGCGCCTCCTGTCTGCCACCCAGCTGCCTGGGAAGTGAAGAGCACACTGTCTGCCCTCACACATTGTCTGGGGAAGTGAGGAGCGCCCCTCCTCCCCAGGTGTGCCACCCGCCTGGGAATTGATGAGTCTCCTCTGTCTGCCACCCCATCTGGGAGAGGTGGGAGAGCCTCTGCCTGGTCAGCCCAGCCTGGGAAGTGAGGAGCCTCTCTGTCCGCCACCCACAGTCTGGGAAGTGAGGAGTGTCTCCTGCCCTGGACCACCAATCGTCTGGGAAGTGAGGAGCCGCCTGCCCCCCACCCATTGTCTGGGAATTGAGGATGCCTCCGTGAACGGTCACCGTCTGGGAGGTGAGAGCACCCTGCCCAGCCACCCATCCTCTGGGAAGTGAGAGGAACGCTCCCTGCCCAGCCACCCAAAGTCTGGGAGGAGAGGGCTGTCTGGCCACCCACTGGACGGAGTGGCTGCCTGCCCCGCCACCCAACCCTCTGGACAGTGAGGGAGGGGCCCTGTCCTGCCACCCATCGTCTGGGAGGTGAGGAGCCGCCTCTGCCCGGCCACCGATCTTCTGGGATGTGAAGAGTCTTCTGCCTGACCCCACCCATCGTCTGGGAAGTGAGGAACGCCTCTGCCCAGCCAACCACTGTCTGGGAAGTGAGGAGAGCCTCCCTGCCCGGCCGCCCCTGTCTGAGAGGTGAGGAGCGCTTCTCCCCGAACACCCATCGCCTGGGAAGGGAGGAGCCTCTGTCTGCCACCCATAGTCCGGGAGGTGAGGAGTCCCTCCGGGTCGCCACCCATCTCTGGAGTAAGAGGAGCCTCAGCCCTCGGCTAAATTCCATGTTCCTGGGAGGTGAGGAGAGACCTGTCTCACCTCCCATCTCTGGGAAGTGAGGGAGCCCCTGCCTGGCTCCACCGTTTGGGAAGTGAGGAGCGCCTCCTGCCAGACCACCCACCATCTGGGAGTTGAGGATGCCCCAGCCCAGCCACCCATAGTCTGGGAAGTGAGAGGGTCTCCTGCACGGCCACCCACTGTCCGCGAGGTGAGGAGCCTCCCGCCACCCATCGGCCTGGGATGAGGAGTCCATCCGCCTGCCACCCACTCCGTCCGGAGGTGAGAAGCAACTCGTCTGAACTCCCATCGTCTTGGAGGTGAGGAGCGCCTCTGCCCAGCCACCCAATCTGGGAAGTGAGGTAGGCATCTGCCCCCCCGCCCCATCTGGGAAGTGAGGAGCGCCTCTGCACGGCCACCCATAGTCTGGGAAGTGAGGAGTGCCTCTGCCCTGCCACCCATCGTCCTGGTGGTGAGGAGAGCCTCTGCTCACATCCAACGTCCTGAGGTGAGGAGCACCTCTCTGCCCGGCCAACTCTTCTGGGAAGCTCTGCCCGGCCACACACTGTCTGGGAAGTGAGGAGCGCCTCGGCTTGGCCAACCACTGTCTGGGAAGTGAGGGGCGCCTCTGCAGGCCACCCACATTCTGGGAAGTGAGAGCGCCCCCACCGACCACCCACCTGGGAAGTGAGGAGCCTCCGTCCGGACCACAATCCACCCTGGGAAGTGAGGAGTGTCTCTACCTGTCCACCCACCGTCTAGGAAGTGAGGAGCGCCACTTCCCGGCCACTCACCGTCTGAGAAGTGACGAGCGCCTCTTCCCGGCCACCCCGTCTGGGACGTGGGTGCGCCACTGCCTGGCCGCCCCTTCTGGGAAGTGGGAGTGTCTGTCTGGCCACCCAACTTGGGAAGTTAGGGAGCGCCCTCCTGCCTGACCAATCCATCTCTGGAAGCAGACTTGTTTGTTCCTGCCCGGCCACCCACTGTCTGGGAAGTCAGGAGGGTCTCCTGCCCCGCCTGCCCCGGGCCTGGGAGGTGAGGAGGCCCCGGACCACCCACTGTCTGGGAAGTGAGGAGCGCCCTGCCCCTGGCCCCACCCACCTCTGGAAGTGAGGAGTGCCTCCAATCTGTCCACCCATCGCCTGAAGTGGAGAGAGGGTCTCCGGCCAGGCCACCTGACCGGGAAGTGAGAGAGGCCCCTGCCCTGGCCACCCCAACCGTCTGGGAAGAGAGCACCCAGTGCCCGTCCACCCATTGTCTGGGAAGTGAGGAGCCTGCCTGGCCAACCCAATCGCCTGGAAGTGAGGAGGCCTCCCTACCTCACCACCCATCATATGGGAAGTGAGGAGTGCCTCCCTGTCTCGGCCACCCCATCTGGGAGGTGGGAGCGCCCTGACTGGCCACCTTGTCTGGGAAGTGAGGAGCGCCCCCGTCCGGCCACCCACCGTCTGGGAAGTGAGGAGTCAGCCTCCTGCCTGGACCACCATCATATGGGAAGTGAGGATCGACTCTGTCGGGCCTCACCATCTGGGAATTGAGGAGCGCCTCGGCCCAGCCACCCCGTCTGGGAAGAGAGGGATGCCTCTGCACGGCCACCCAATATATGGGAGTGGAGATCTATTCCGTCCACAACCCAACAAGTTCAAAGCTGCGAGGACGCCTCCGCCCAGCCGCAATCCCATGTGGAAAGTGAGGAGGGCCCCGCCCCGCCTCCCTGTCTGGGAAGTGAGGAGTGCCTGCCCGGCCACCCATAGTCTGGGAAGTGAGGAGTGCCTCTGTTCCTGCCACCCACCGCCTGGGAGGTGAGCAGAGCCCTGCCCTGCCACCCATCCGGGGAGGTGAGGAGCACCTCCTGCCTGGCCTCCCACTGCCTGGGAAGTGAGGAGCCTGCTTTGGCCCTCCCCCTGCCTGGGGTGTGAAGAGGGCCCTGTCCGGGCCACCCCGCCTGGGAAGTTAGGGAGCGCCCCTGCCTGCCACCCACAGTCTGGGAAGTGAGGTACGCCTGTCTCGGCCACCCATCATCCTGGGAGGTGGAGGGAGTGCCTCTGTCTGCCACCCCTTCTGGGAAGTGAGGAGCACTCTGTCTCGCCACACCATCTGGGATGTGGGAGGGAGCTGCTGGTCTGGCCAACCACTGTCTGGAAGTGAGGAGCCACTGCAGGCCACCCACACCTGGGAAGTGAGGAGCGCCTCCCTGCCCGACCACCCACCTTCTGGGAAGTGAGGAGCTCTCTCTGTCTGACCACCCAACTCTGGGAAGTGAGGAGCCTCCGTCTGGACCACCCATCTCGGCCACCCACCCTGTCTGGGGGCCAGGAGGGTCTCTGCCCCGCCGCCCCGCCTGGGAGTTGAGGAGCCTCCCACCACCCATCATCTGGGAAGTGAGAGCCTCTGCCCCTTCCACCCACCTTCTGGAAGTGAGGAGAGCCCTGCCTCACCACCATCATCTGGGAAGTGAGGGGAGCCTCTACCTGTCCACCCATCGCCTGGGAAGTGAGGAGGGCCCCTGGCCAGGCCAACTGACCAGCTGAGAAGCCTGCCTGGCCACCCCAACCTGTCTGGGAAGTGGGAGGTGAGAACCCCTGTCTCATTCAAATCCATTGTCTGGGAAGTGAGGAGCCTCCTGACCCGGGCAACTCGCGGCTGGAAGTGAAGAGGGTCTCTGTCCGGCCACCAAGTCTGGGAAGGAGGGATGCCTCCTTCCTGGCCAATCCAATCATCCGGAAGTGATGAGCCTGTCCGCCAATCCCATCTGGGAGGTGGGTGAGCCCACCGTCTGGCCACCTTGTCTGGGAAGTGAGGGAGGCCTCCCCGGTCTCGGCCACCCACCTCTGGGAAGTGAGGGAGGCCCCTTGCCTGACCACCCATCTTATGGGAAGTGAGGGATCACCTGCCCCGCCCTCACCATCTGGGAATTGAGGAGCCGCCCAGCCAATTGCCTGGGAAGTGAGGTGCCCTGCCCGGCCACACCCCATATGGGAGTGAAGAGGGCCTCCTGTCTGCGACCCAACGTCTGGGAAGTGAGGAGCGCCTCTGTCTGGCCACCCCCCCATGTGGAAAGTGAGGGAGGGGCTCCCGTCCTGGCCGTCTGCCTGTGGAAGTGAGTAGCTGCTCTCCGTCTCCGCCACTCATCCTCTGGGAGGTGAGGAGCACCTCTCTGCCCGCCACCCATCGCCTGGGAGGTGAAGGGTCCCTCCGCCTGGACCACCCATCGTCTGGGAAGTGAGGAGCCTGCCCCGGCCAAACACTGTCTGGGAAGTGAGGGACAGCCCCTGTCTCGTCAGCCTGCCTGAGGTGAGGAGCTTCCTGCTGACCACCCACGCCTGGGAAGGGAGGAGGCCGTCCGGCCACCCATAGTCCCGGGAGGTGAGGAGATCCTCCTGCCCGCCACCCCATCTGTCCTGGGAGGGTGAGCCGCCTCCCGTCTCGGCCACCCATAGTCCCGAGGTGAGGAGATCCTCCGTCCGCCACCCATCCGGAGGTGAGAGGAGGCCTCCACCGGCCAATCCATCGCCGGAGGTGGAGACGACTGTCCCAAGCCACCCACTCCATCCCGGGAGGTGAGGAGCCGCCCCTGCCCAAACCCCACCCGTCTCTGTAAGTGAGGAGCCTCCCGTCTCGCCACCCAATCTGGGAAGTGAGGTGGGCCCCGTCTCGGGCCGCCCCATCTGGGAAGTGAGAGCCTGTCTCGCCAAATTCATAGTCTGGGAAGTGAGGAGTGCCCTGCCCTGCCACCCACTGCCTGGGAGTTGAGGAGAGCCTGCCCGCCACCCATCGTCCGGGAGGCAGGAGCACCCTGCCCGCCTCCCACTGCCTGGGAAGTGAGGGAGTCGCCTGACTGCCTGGTCTCCGTCTGGGATGGGAGAGGACGCCTCTCGTCCGGCCCCACCCGGCCTGGGGTGTGAAGAGGGCCCCAACCCGGGCCAACTCGGCCTGGGAAGTTAGGAGCCCACCTGGCCAAATCTGGCCAGTCTGGGAAGTGAGGTGCCTCTCCGTCCGCCTCCCATCATCCCGGAGGTGAGCAGCCTGGGTCCGCCAACCTGGCCTGGGAAGGAGGAGCCTTCCTGTCCTCGCCAACAACCTGGCCTGGGATGTGTGAGGAGCTGCTGGGTCGGCTCGGCCAACCACGGTCCTGGGAAGGAGGAGCCCCAGTGGCCACCCACGTCCTGGAAGTGAGGAGCGCCCCTGCCCCCCCACCCACCCTCTGGGAAGTGAGGAGCCTCCTGCCCCTCCACCCACGCTCTGGGAAGTGAGGAGCCTGTCCGGGACCACTCACCCTCTGGGAAGTGTGAGCACCCCACCCGTCCACCCACCGCCTGGGAAGGGAGGAGCCCACCTCCCTGCCACCCAACCCATCTGGGAGAAGTGACTCCAGCCTCCTTCCAGCCACCCTGTCTGGGACGGGGAGCGCCCCCAAGCCTGGCCTCTGGGAAGTGAGGGGAGTGCATCTGCCCTCGGCTGCCCACATTCTGCTGGGAAGTGAGGAGCGCCTCTGCCTAACCACACACATCTTCTCGGAAGTGAGGAGCGCCTCTGTCTGGCTGCCCCGTCTGGGAGGTGAGGAGCGCTTCTCCCACCACCCATCGCCTGGGAAGTGAGGAGTGCCTGCCAGGTCACCCATGGTCCCGGGAGGTGAGGAGGAGGGCCCTCTGCACGGCTACCACTGTCTGGGAGGTATAAGCCTGCCTGGACACCCCACCATGTGGGAAGTGAGAGCCTCTACCTGTCCGACCCAATCGGTCTGGGGAAGTGAGGGAGCTGCCCGCCACCCACCATCTGGAGAATCTCGATGCTGCTTCCGTCTGGCCAACTTGTCTGGGGAGGTGGGGAGCCCACTGTCTGGTCACTCCTCTGGGATGTGAGGAGCCTGCCCCGCCACCCGCCTTCTGGGATGTGGAGAGGAGGCTCCCTGCCTGGACCACCCATCTCTGGGTTATGAGAGCCCACCTGTCTCGGCCACACACTGTCTTGGGAAGGAGGGGAGGTCTCTGCCCTCGGCTGCCCCATCTGGGAGGTGAGAGCTTCTCCCCTCGGAATGACCACGTCTGGGGAAGTGAGGAGAGCCCTCCCGTCTGACCACCCACCTTCTGGGAAGTGAGGAGCGCCTCTGCCGGACCACCCATCTTCTGGGAAGTGTGGAGCGCCTCTACCTGTCCACCCATTGTCTGGGAAGTGAGGGCTCTTGACCACCCGTCTGGGGAGGTGAGGGCCTCGGCCCGACCTGCAAGTCTGGGGAGGTGAGGTGCTCTTCCGGCCCACCACAGGTCTGGGTGGTGAAGCGCCTCTGCACGTCCAACCCATCTGGGAGGTGGGGAGCCCCTCTGCCCGTCCACCCATTGTCTGGGAAGTGATGAGAGCCTCTGCCCGGCCACCCCATCTGGAGGTGGGAGCGCCAACTGCCTGGCTGCCTTGTCTGGAGTGAGGAGCGCCTCTGCCGCCACCACACCATCTGGGAGGTGGTAGCTTCTGCCTGACCACCCAACGTCTGGGAAGTGAGGAGCGCCTCTGCCCGGCCACCCCATGTGGAAAGTGAAGAGGGCCTCTGCCCGGCCGCCCGTCCTGGAAGTGAGGTCTCTGCCCACGACCACACATGGTCGGAGGTGAGGCGCCTCTGCCCGGCCAGCTCATCGTCCGGGGAGGTGATGAGTGGCTCTACCTGACGACCCATCTCGTAAGAATGAGGAGGGAGACACCTCTGCCCGGCCATACATCTGTGAAGTGAGGCGCCTCTGCCCGGCCGCCCCTCTGGGAGCTGACAGGCGCCTCTTCCAGCCCACCCGATCTGGGAGGTGGAGTCATAGCCTCTGCCTAGCTGCCCGTCTGGGGAGGTGAGGAGCTTTTCTGCCCGATACACACACCGTCTGGTGGTGCCGCCTGCCCGGCCACCCATGCGTCCTGCTGGAGGTGAGGCCTTCTGCCTGGCCACCTTCTGGGAGAGGTGAGGCCTTTGCCCGGCCA
>JAKGGE010000360.1:0-33365 GCA_023748175.1 Hoolock leuconedys | reverse complement strand
GGCCCAGCCACCCGTCTGTGAAGTGAAGCGGTGCCTCTGCCCAGCCACCCTATATATGGGGAGTGGTCCCTCTTGTCCTGCCCAACGTCTGGGAAGTGAGGCGCCTCTGCCCGGCCACCCCATGTGGATAGTGAAGAGGGCCTCTGCCCGGCCGCCCGTCCTGGAAGTGAGGTCTCTGCCCACGACCACACATGGTCGGAGGTGAGGCGCCTCTGCCCGGCCAGCTCATCGTCCGGGGAGGTGATGAGTGGCTCTACCTGACGACCCATCTCGTAAGAATGAGGAGGGAGACACCTCTGCCCGGCCATACATCTGTGAAGTGAGGGCGCCTCTGCCCGGCCGCCCCTCTGGGAGCTGACAGGCGCCTCTTCCAGCCCACCCGATCTGGGAGGTGGAGTCATAGCCTCTGCCTAGCTGCCCGTCTGGGAGGTGAGGAGCTTTTCTGCCCGATACACACACCGTCTGGTGGTGCCGCCTGCCCGGCCACCCATGCGTCCTGCTGGAGGTGAGGCCTTCTGCCTGGCCACCTTCTGGGAGAGGTGAGGCCTTTGCCCGGCCACCGTCCTGGGGAGTCTAATATAGGTATGCCATACGTAATAATCACATCAGGGTAAAAATGGGGTATCCATCTCCTCAAGCATTTATCTTTGTATTACAAACAACCAAATTATACTCTTTTGGTTATTTTAAAAGTACGATTAAATTATTTTTTTTACTATAGTCTCCCTGTTGTGCTAGCAAATACTAGGCCTTATTCATTCTTTCTAACTATTTTTTGTACCCATTAACCTTCCCCACTTCCTCCTCACCCTCCCACTAACCTTCCCAGCCTCCCTTCTACTCTCTATCTTCATTTCAATTATTTAAGTTTTAGCTCACACAAATAAGTGAGAACATGCAAAGTTTGTCTTTCTGTGCCTGGCTTATTTCACCTAATGTAATGTCCTACAGGCTTATCCATGTTGTCACACATGACAGGATCTCATTATTGTTTATGGCTGAATAGTACTCCATTGTGCATATGCACCACATTTTCTTTATCCATTCATCTGTTGATGGACACTTAGGCTGATTCCACATCTTGGCTATTGTGAATAGTGCTGCAGTAAACATGGGTGTGTTAGTCAAGGTTCTCCAGAGAGACAGAACCAATAGGATATATGAGAGAGGATTTATGAGGTGTAGTTGGTTCAGATGATTATAGAGATGGAGAAGTCCCACGATAGGCCATCTGCAAGCTGGAGAACCGAAGAAGCTGGTAGCATGATTCACTCCAAGTCTGGAAGCCTCCGAACTAGGGAAGCTGAGAGTACAGACCCCAGTCTGAGGCCAAAGGCCTAAGAGCCCACAGGAGGCTGTGGATGCAAGTCCCAGAGTCCAAAAGTGGAAGAAACTGGAGTCTGATGTCCAAGGACAGGAGGAGGAAAGGCCTCTGGCTCCAGAAGGGAGACAGAATGAGCAGAGAGAGAGAATTCCTCCTCTTCTGTCTGTTTGTCCCAACAAGGCTCCCAGCTAATAGGACAGTGCATGCCCACATTGAAAGTGGATCTTACCTGTTGCAGTCCACTATCTCACACACCACGCTCCCCTGGAAACACCCTCACAGACACACCCAGGAAACAATGCTTCAACAGCCATCTTGGCATCCCTCAATCCAGTCAAGCTGACCTGTAAATTGAACCATCACAATGAGAGTGCAGGTATCTCTCCAACATACTGATTTCATTTCCTTTTAATATATCCAGTAGTGAGTTCTTTGGATCATATGCTAGTTCTATTTTTAATTTTTTGAGGAACCTCAGTACTGTTGTCCATATTGCCTGTACTAGTTTACATTCCCGTCAACAATGTATAAGATTTCCCCTTTCTACACATCTTCACCAGCATATGTTGCTTCTTTAACATAAAGAGTGTAAAATCACTGTATTAGAAAGTTTAACTAATCAGTCACAAATGAACAGCATTTTTGAGCACTAAACAGAGGATTAAAATAATTTCCAAACACTAGAGAAAATTATTGAAAATTCTAATATTTTAGGCTTAAAGTATCATTACCTTCATGAAAGCAAAAATCCTATAGATGATATTTCCTAATATATATATATATTCAAAGTACTATGAAATTATAATAGAAATCATCAATTAAAATGTAACAAATAAGTAATATCTAACCACGGGCAAATTTCTTTTAAGGATCACTTTATTATATTTTATGTTATTAAATTAAATTTTAATTTTTTAAATTATTATGGGTAAATAATAGTTGTATATATGGAGTGCATGTGATGTTTTGATACAGGCATACAATATGTAATGATCAAATCAGGATAATTGAGGTATCTATCATTTCAACCCTTTATTATTTCTTTGTGTTAGGAACACTCCAATTCTACTCTCTTAGTTATTTTTAAATATGCAATAAGCTATTGCTAACTATAGTTGCCCTATTGTGCTGCCAAATACTAGATCTTATTCATTCTCTCTGTGTTTGTACATACTAACCATCCTTACTTTCAGCCTATTTTTTTGTCTTTTTAATGATAGCCATTGTAACTGGGGTGAGGTGATATTGTGGTTTTGATTTGCATTTCCCTAATGATTAGTGATGTGGAGCATTTAAAAATATACCCATTTGCCATTTGTCTACCTTCTTTGGAGAAATGTCTATTCAGAACTTTTGTCCATTTTTAAGGGAATATGTCTTTTTTGGTTATTGAGTTTGAGTTCCTTATATACTCTGGGTATTAATCTCTTGTAGATGCATAGTTTGCAAACATTTTCTCACATTCTGTGAGTTATCTCTTCACTCCGTTGATTGATTGTCTCTTAGAAATTTTCAAATTACAATACATTGTTATTAACTATAGTCACCATGTGGAAAAATAGATCACTTGAACTTATTCCTCTGATCTAAAATTATGTATCCTTTGAGCAACATATCCCCAACCACCCAACCACTACTCCACAACCCACCAGCCTCTAGTACCCACCATTCTGCTATTTCTATGATATCAACTTTTTTTTTTTTACATTACACATTTGAGTGAGATCATGCAGTATTGATATTTCTGTGCCTGGCTTATTTTCACTTCACGTTCTCCAGGTTCATCCATGTTGTCACAAATGATAGGACTTTCTTCTTTTTCAAGGATGAATAGTATTCCACTTTTTATACATACCACATTTTCTCTAGATACACTCCCATGTATTCTGCCTAGATTGATTTTATATCTTGTCTATTGTGAGTATTTCTGCAAAGAACATGGAAGATATCTCTTGGACATACTGATTTCATTTCCTTTGGGTATACACCCAGTGGTGAGATTGCTGGATGATGTAGTAGTTCTACTTTTAGCTTTTTTTAGAAACCTCCATATTGTTTTCCATAATGGCTGTACTAATTCACATTCCCACCAACAGTGTGCAAGGGTTCACTTATCTCCACATCCTCATCAACATTGTTATCTTTTGTCTTTTTAATAATAGCCATCCTAAGGAGTATGAGATGATATGCCGTGGTGGTTTTAATTTGAATTTATCTGATTATTAGTGATGTTGAGCACTTTTTCATATACCTCTTGGCCATTTGTATGTCTTCTTTTGAGAAATGTCTATCCAGATCCTTTGCCCATTTTTTAAATCAGGTTATTTGTTTTCTTACTATTGAGTTGTTTGAGTTCCTCAAATATTTTAGATATTAACCCCTTATCAGATGTATAGTTTGCAAATACTTTCTCCCATTCTGCAGGTTGTCTCTTCATTCTTTTGTTTCCTTTGCTGTGCAGAAGCTTTTCAGTTTGATGTAATTTCATTTACCTAGTTTTTCTTCCGTTGCTTATACTTTTGGATCATATCCAAAAAGTAATTGTACAGACCAATATCATAGAGTTATACCATATGTTTTCTTCTAGTAGATTTATGGTGTCAGGTCTTACATGTAAGTGTTTAATCCATTTTTAGTTGATTTTTGTATATGTTGTAAGAAAAGGGTCTAATTTCATTCTTCTGGATGTGGACATCCAGTTTTCCTAGCACCGTTTATTGAATGTATAAGAGTTCTTTTCTCTCCACATACTTGCCAACATCTGTTATTTTTGGTCTTTGTAATAACAGCCATTCTACAATGGCCATATTCCCATACTGTGGGTTGTTTCTTCACTCTGTTGATTGTTTCCCTTGCCTCACAGAAACTCTTTAGTTTAATCCAGTCTCATTTGTCTATTTCTGGGTTTTGTTTCCTGTGCTTTTGGTGAATAAAATCTTTTCCCAGAGCAATAAAATCCTGGAGAGTCATCCCGAAGTTTTCTTCTAGCGTTTTTATAATTTCTATAGCTCCTCCAAGGTCACACACCTGAACTGAGATTGTAATGGTGATCTATCTGAAAGCCCATCAGCTTTCACTTACACCACAATACACAAATCCATCAAATGCATCGTCCGCTCAATTATGGAGCTCTCTTGGGAAATACTTGTCTGTCAGCTAAGAAGAAGGATAACTTTGTTAAATCTTCCTAGCTTTTCTTGTCAGATGAATGCCTTCTTTATTTGCTTTCCCCTACTCCCAGGTCTCTCTTGCTTCATATCAAAGCAGGAAAAAAAGGAAAAACTGCACAATAATATGATGGCATCACTTTGTGCCAAAGTCCAGAAATAGTCTTATTCTAATCCAAAGTATTGCACAACCATTTTGCTTATGTGTAATAGACTTTTCCTGCTACTTTCTCTGTTGGCTTTAGAAAACACCACCATCTAATATAAATAGTGAATACCAAATTCCATGTAAACTTGGACAAATCACAAGGTCTTATCATTATTTTCCTTATGTATAAAGTAAGATAATAACAGCTGTACTACTTACCTCACGTGGCTATCATACAGAGGGTCAATGAGATAGTGTATATGGAAACATTTCTAAGCTGCAAATCTCAGTTTGAAGTCAAAAGATTACAAGTGTGATCTGTAAAAATGTTGCTCTCATGAACAAGGGTACACAAGAATTACAATCATTTTTCTGTTCTCTGGTATAAACAATGAGTTAAAGAATTAAGGACACCTGATTTAAAAACCTCTCTGCTACATATGAACTCTGTGGCAGGTCTCTAAGTTTCAGTTGCCTTAAATGTAAAAGGAGGTTAATAACACCTTTCCTTCCGGGATGATGAAATAAGTAAATTAAATAATATTTTTGCAAATGCCTAACCCAGCACTAGAAGTTTCTGGAAATGACAATGGGTGTCAGTAGCCTGGTGAAGACTGTGCTTCCTCACTCCATTCGCCCTCCAGGCATGGCTCCTTGAAGCCTGGGAGGAAGGACTATTCTTTTTCTTTCTTTTTTTTTTTTTTTTCTTTGAGACAGAGTCTCGCTCTGTCGCCCAGGCTGGAGTGCAGTGGTGTGATCTTGGCTTACTGCAGCCTCCGCCACCCAGGTTCAAGTGATTCTCCTGCCTCAGTCTCCCAAGTAGCTGGGACTACAGGTGCATGCTACCACGCCTGGCTAATTTTTTTGTTGTTTTGTTTTGTTTGTATTTTTAGTAGAGATGGGGTTTCGCCATGTTGGCCAGGCTGGTCTCGAACTCCTGACCTCAGGTGATCGGCCCGCCTCAGCCTCCCAAAGTGCTGGGATTACAGGCGTGAGCCATCGCGCCCGGCCTATTTTTTCATTTGATTCTTGCGGTAGCCCTGTGAGATCAGCTAAGCAGATGTTATTATTGCTCATTTTATATGCAACAAAACTAACAATGTTGGCTCTGATTGTGCCATGTACTATCTAACACTAAGGAATATTGCCTGAGATGTCCAAAAATGGCACCATTGGATGTTAATTTATCTTTGGAAAGAACATCTTTGGCAGTATCTAGTAAATCTGAGCGTACACATACCTTATGATCCATAAGTTCCATTCTTAAGTTTACTTCAAACAGGAGTGAATATATTTGTTCACCAAAAGACATGTAGTAGAATGTTCATAACAGCACTGTTTGTAGTAGTTCCAAACCGGAAATTACTCATATGTCCATCAACAGTAGAATGGATAAACTGTGGTGTGATCATGCAATCAACTTCCATATAGCACCAATAAACTATTGCTAAGCAATGATGAAACTCCTAAACACAATATTAAATGAAAGAAGCCAGACACAAATGAATACATATTGTGACTGCAATTATATAAAGTTTTATATAAACAGGCAAAACTAATCTTTGGTGATAGAAGTCAGGATGGTAGTGACCCTTGGGTTGGGGGATGGGCGTTACTGGAAAGGGGCATAAGGGAGGGTTCTGGGGTTCTGGTAATGATCTGTTTATTGACCTGGGTGCTACTGATATGGATGCGATTACATCATGAAAATTCATCAAGCTTACGATTTGTGTACTTTTCCGTAATGTATACTATACTTCACTAAAAAGTTAATTTGCCTTAGGCAAAACAGAAACCCATGATCTTAGGCCAGGTTTTTCAGTGGCTTCCCGTGGTACTCAGAATAAAATCCAAAGTCCTTACCATGGCATGCATGGCAACATATACATAGCCCCTGGCTACCTCCTCTGCGTAATTTCTCCCACCATTATTCCCTTTGCTTACTCAGCTCCAGCCACATGACCTTCTTACTGGTCTGCAAACAGAATAAAACTCCATTCCACCCCCAAGGCTGTGTTTTTGCTTTTCCCTTTGCCTAGAATGCTCTCCCCTCAGCTTGTTACATTGTTGGTCTCGTATCATACAGGTAACAGCTCAAATGTCGCTTCTTCAAAAAGTCCTTCACTTAACACTCCATGTGAAATAGATTTCCCAGTCACTCTTTATTATATAACACTTATTTTTTCATAGCATTTATAACTAGCTGAAATTACTTTGTTTATGTGTTTATTACTTGTTTATCATCTATCTTCCTCAATAGAAGGTAAACTCTCCAAAGACTGAGGTCGCGTCTGCTGTATTCGTCCTTGTATCTTTAATGCCTGACGCATTGCCTAGCATGTAGCTGGTGCGCATATAAATGTTGGAGTTGAATGAATGATTGAAGATCCCTGGGTGAATGGTCCACTAGGCTATAGCTTGGATTCCTCCCACAAAGGGAGACACTTGAGAAGTTGTAAGTCATCCTGTTAAAAGGAAAGCTTTGTTAGTACAACCTCTCTTGTCCACCCCACCTCAGCTTGGTGAGGAGAAAGCTCAGCGCTTTCCCCAGTGCTTCCATGAACTTTGGCCAGTAAAGACTTAAAATATCGTATCATAAGATGAGAGAAACCAGTTGGAACTTAATTTCTATCCCGTATCCTTAGATTATTCAAAGAAAAATAAAACACGGTCAACAGGCAGTAGAACTCCTCACTCCAATGTGATATTCCTGAGAGAATATTGACTTATCGTCATTTCATCTCTGGGACAAGTATTGAACATAGGGGAAGCCTTATATAAAATTGTTCAATAAACAAAAGATGTCTTTAAAATGTGTTTGAGATCTTTTTTCTCATGATTCCATGTTAGGTACAACAACTATGACCGGGCTGTCATCAATACCGTTCCTTATGATGTCGTCCATCGCTGGTATACAGCACACCGGACTCTAACGACAGAGTTGAGGAGACCTGAGAATGAGTTTTGGGTCAAACTAAAGCCTGGCAGGGTGGGTCCTAATCTCTAAAGATGTCAAGCAAGCTTGTAATACTGAAGCAGTGAAGAACGGGTACTTACTTAATATGTGAGTCACGATGTTGCAAAGGAAAAAGAGAAAAGAGTCCTTGGTTTTGGTTGTGGTCCTGCTGCCCACTCACTGAATGCCCTGGAAGCAAGCCTCATCCCATCTCTAAGGCATCAGTGACTCTATTTGTATGATGAAGGGGTTTAACTGCATGACCCCCCAAGGGTCCTTCCAGCTTCATGACTCCATAGTTTTTATTTTTGGTATTTCCTCTGGATGAAAAATATCTTCAGCTTAGCATAAAATGTCATGAGATAATTTAACCCTTTGAGAAAGGGTAGAATAAGAATTAAAGAAAAAGAAAAAGAAAGAAACCAATTATCTGATTTGCTTTGATAAGAGAACAATTACTTGAGAAACAGAAGCTCCTCCAGTGCAGGGCCCATTACCTACTGTTGCCTCTGTAACTTCCATTTAGCCTACTACAGGGCTATACACATCTTAGTTTCCAAAAGTTTGTTTAATTTCAAAAGAAAAATACCTCATTTAATGTAACCAGAGAACAACCTAAAGGTCATCTTTTAAATGATCTCTTCTGACTTAGGGTTCCTTTGGTCTGTCCTTCTTCTGACAGTGTTTTCTCTCTCTCTTTTTTTTTTTTTTGGCCCATTCACAGGTCCTATTTATAGACAACTGGCGTGTCCTACATGGCAGGGAATGCTTCACTGGCTACCGCCAACTCTGTGGCTGCTATTTAACAAGAGATGATGTATTAAGCACTGCTCGCCTCTTGGGGCTTCAGGCTTAAAATTGACAGCATCGGGATTATGAATACACCTGGCACCCTGGCTACCAGAATTTCATATGGGCAGAATAATATTGTGTCAAACTCTACTTCAGATTGTCTCCTTATCCCATCCCACAAAACAGAATCTGTTCGTTTCTCTAGTAAGGGAGACTTGTTTGTTAGAGAGGGGGGACTCTGAGTTACCTAATGTCAGACATCTACTGGGGCAGCTCTCTTCCTCATGTTATAACATGGATCCACTTGTTTTATTTAAACCTTTTAATATAATTTTGGTCAGTCTCCTTCAGAAATATAATCTCCATATTGATAGGAAAGCAATAATTGCCATGAGGTAACGATTTTTTTTCCCAAGTAGATCAGTTAGAAAGAAATGCATTCTAGAAATAACAAAAATCCTGATAAAGCAACAATTTGCAAAATTTTTGGTCTTAGGACACCTTAACACTCTTAAAAGTTATTGAAGGCCCCAAGGAGTTCTTGGGTGTGAGTTCTATCATCTATTGATACTAATTATTTTAGGTATTAAGACTGAGAAATATTTAAAACTCAGGAAAAACACAGAAGCACACATCCCTCAGCTATCAGAGAGATGACATAACCATATGTCATGTAGCCTCTGGAAAAGTCCTCCGTATCCTCATGAGATAATGAGAGGGGGAAAAAAGCTACTATTGCCTTTGTAACTTCCACTTAGCCTACTACAGGGCTATGCACATCTTAGTTTCCAAAAGTCTGCTTAATTTCAAAAGAAAAGTGCTTAATTGAATGTAACTCATCTTGGTGCTACTATACAAAATAATTTTTAATCTGCAGACCCACTAAAAGGGTCTCAGGGACTCCTCCAGGGGTCTTCAGACCATACTTTGAGAACCCATAGGCTAGCGACTACCTTGAGACAGTCCTTTACCTAGGCCTATGGATTAAAGGGTTTAGCTGAAACCCTAGATTTTTCTCTGTAGTCTAATAGAACTCCAAACATTGTAAGAATTGCTTGGTAGCATAAGCTCAGGGATAAGGTGGGAATTTAGTTCAAATACAGTGTTTTATCTTCCATACAAATCATCTCTATAGGAGTTAAATTAGGAAGTCACAACAGCGCCTGTTGAACAAACTCATCGGTGTGGTAATCCTATGAGGGATAATTGCAGAAAGGTTTTAGAGACTTGTGAGGTTCCATATGATAATTCTTTACACACACACACACACACACACGCACAAGAGAAAGTACACAGGGCTATTCTGTAGTATTGTTCAGGGAAATCAGCATGATAGATGCTGTGCCTCCAAAGAGTTCTCTGGAGATTACTACCCAAATGTGTATTTTGGCAATTTGGTGGTATTTAGGATGTAATATGTTTTCCTCCGTTTCTGCTAATTTTTTCTCTCTCTCTCTCTCTCTCTCTCATAACATACTATACATGTTAATTGCCAAGATTTGAATGAGTCAAATTTAGTAGCTTGCTGCTTTTATTTTTTAAATGGCTTCTTTTATGTATTGGCGGGGGGGCAGGGTATGAGGCTTCTTTCCCCTCAGCTTTCATTGAAAGTGAAGCTGTACAATAACCACATTGACCACTGTAGGATGATGAAAGAGAATATAGGCTAGGATGCACACAAGAGGGGGGGAAAGGGCATTATTAGTGAAGATAGGAGTTACAAAGCAAAGCAAAGTCAGTATTCAGATAGAGAACAGAGCCTAATCTGATGTTTGCAGGGAGTTCCTAGATCACATTTGGCAATCTACACATTATTTTATTGACCTATCCAGTGCTCCAAAATGTGTTCCAAAATATTTTGGCATTTTATTTGTACTATATAGGAATCTTTAGGGGAGTCCATGAAATTTGTTTTCCTCTTAGGTCCAAGGACTGATAATTAACTTTGGTTCTTAAGGAGTATGCCCTTTAGCAATAAGAACAGCAATAACATTTTACCCTGCAGTTTTTTCTCTATACCTACTGTTATGCACTCCTAAAATATGTCATCCTTAGTCTTCATGAGGATGTTTACCATTTTTGAAGTTTTGCGTAAATTAGCCTTGAAGATTACACTATAACTGAGGTCATCAGCATTGACTTATGGCCAGCAAAGGACATGCTCATGGCCCTGGAGAGATGAGGACACAAAACAAATCAATTTCCCCACTTACTGAAGGACTCCCCTTACCTTCTGTCTCTGCTGAGACCTTGACCCATTAATAATTATTTTACTCTCCTTTTTGGAAATTTGCAACCAGTCCTTCTCAACAATGTACTCCCTTTAGTACATTGAAGAAAAAGAGAAGGGAATTATTTGGGTCCTGATCACGATGCACTGAAAACTTCCTATGTGAGATGTTTCTGTTTTTACATCTCTTCCAGGTGTCCCTGAGTATATAAGCATGGGTCTATGTCTACCAAGCTCACTGTAGAGTTACTTTTACCTTTTGCTACGGTGGAATGGGATCTGTAGGGTCAGGAACACAGCACCTAACACAGTGTCTTATGGATAGTAGTTTTTTATAATACAGATGTGTTGGAAGAATAAATGAATGAGTCCTTTTCAAACAAATTCACCAGAAGTTACCACATTCTCTGTATGTATGTCCTTATTCGTTTGGCATTTAGCTGACACTGACTTTTGTTTGCTTTCATCTAGAGTGACCAACCATCCTCTTGTGCCCAGAACTACAGGACTTTCCATTTTAAAACTAGGAGAGTCCCACACAAACCAGGACTGTAGGTCAGTCACTGTACCTTCTTGCTGCTAGATATGTAATTTTCTTTGGTTTTCATCACTGGTTCTCATTTCTTTGAAAGTGTTTGTAGGTCACAGACTGTGTAGTCCATGATGAAAAGAACAAAAGATGTATGAATTATGGTGTGTTGTGGTGGTTCCCAAAGTAGGGTCCCCAGACCACCAGCAGTGGCATCATTTGAGAACTCCTTAGATATGCAAATTTTCAAGGCCCACCCCACGCCTACTAAGTAAGAAACTCTGGGCATGGGTACCAGCAGTTTGTTTTAGCAAGTCCTCCGCAGGATTCTAACACATGACAAAGTTTGAGAACTACTGACAGGAAGAGTCCTGCTGCTGAGTTCTAGGCCCAGTTCTGTCACTGGCTCACTAAATGACTTGACGCATGTCCCTCTCCTATTTTGAACTTCAACTTTCTCTTCTGTGAAATGAAAGCCTTGGACTAGGCAGCGTCTAAAGGCTCTGTCACTCTGTAATTGTGTGACTTTGGTAACTTTGTTTGACTTCTCCTTGCTTAAGTTTTCTCATATGGGTATGGTAAGGAAAATACCTACCTCACAGGATTTTCTAACAATTTTGTGATTATTAAGTATGATGACTGATGACTAATAATGACAGCCAACTCTTACACAGTGCTTTCTATATCCTGGACTGTTCTAAGTGCTTTTAATCCCCGCAACAATCCCATCTCCATTTTACAAATGAAAAATAGAGGTCACACGGCTAATACGTGTCAGAGTTTGGATTAAAACCCAGAAAAATCTGTCCCCAGAGATGATGATTTTAACTAGCATGCCCTTTTGCTCAATAAATGTTAATTCCCTCACCCTTTCCACACACACGCAGTCTAGCTGACCATTCATAGACAATAATCCCACTTTCACAGTCCATCCAACAAGATCTTAAAAGAACCATGAGAATCTCTAGGTTTCTTTTGCAAATAGTTTTCAAGCATTTAAAAAAAAAGGTAGGGGGCGGGGAGGGAGTGGCCAAGATGGCTGACTAGAAGCAGCTAGGGTGAGTGGTCCTCATGGAGAGGGAAGAAAGGGGCGAGTAAATACAGCACCTTCAACTGAAACATCCAGGTACCCGCACTGGGTCTAATCAAGGAAACAACTCGATCCGCAGAGAATGAAGAAAAGCAAGGCAGGATGACAGCCCACCCAGGAGCAACATGGAGACAGAGGAACTTCCCCCATCCAGGGAAGTAGTAAGTGAATGTGTGATCCTCCCATGGATCCTTGCAACCCTTGGGTCAGGAGATTCCCTCGTGAACCCACTCCACCAGGGACTTCAGTCTGACACACAGAGATACACGGAGTCTCAGCAGAGCAGCCGCTTGAGCACGTGCAGAGATCCAGGAGCTTTACGTACTCCGGCCCTGGGTTTCCCAGCAAAAGTAACTGCAACTCCTGCAAAGCGGGAGATTAGACCCCTGTACCTACCCCTAGGAAAGAGGCTGAATCCAGGGGGCCAAGCAGCAACGATCTGCGGGCCCCACTTCCACCGCACCTCACAGGATAAGACCCACTGGTTTGGAATTCCAGCCAGCCACCAGCAGCAGTGTTGCACCTACCTGGGACGGAGGTCCCAGGGGGAGGGGCAGGCTGCTTTCTGGGACAGAGCTCCCAGAAGTGGTACCCCAGAACAGCACAGCACAGCACAGCTGCTCTTCAGAAGCATGGCCAGACTGCTTCTTTAAGCAGGTGCCCAATCTGTTCCTCCTCACTGGGTGGGACTTTTCAACCAAGGCCTCCAGCAACCCCTACTGGTGTTCTCTGGCTGACAGAGATTTGAATTCTCCCTGGGACAGAGCTCCCGGAGGAGGGAAGGGCCACCAGCTTTGCTGTTTGGGCGAATTAGCTGTTCCAGCCTCCGGGCTTTGGAGAGCCCACACCAACCAGGGGTGGAAGCAGTGCCCCAGCACAGCACAGCTGATCTGTGAAAGCATGGCCACACTGCTTCTTTAAGCAGGTGCCCAATCTGTTCCTCCTCACTGGGTGGGACTTTTCAACCAAGGCCTCCAGCAACCCCTACTGGTGTTCTCTGGCTGACAGAGATTTGAATTCTCCCTGGGACAGAGCTCCCGGAGGGAGGGAAGGGCCACCAGCTTTGCTGTTTGGGCGAATTAGCTGTTCCAGCCCCTCCGGGCTTCAGGCCAGGATCCTTCATGAACATCAATGCAAAAATCCTCAACAAAATGCTGGCAAACTGAATCCAGCAGCACATCAAAAAAAAAAAAGTTAGAAAGATTTCAAGTTAATAACCTAACATCACTACTAAAAGAACTAGAGAAGCAAGAGCAAACAAATCCCAAAACTAGCAGAAGACGAGAAATAACAAAAATCAGAGCTGAACTGAAGGAGACAGAGACATGAAAACTCTTCAAAAAATGAAAGAATCCAGAAGCTGTTTTTTCCTTTGAAAAAGTAATAAAATAGACAGACCACTAGCTAGACTAATAAAGAAGGAAAGAGAGAAGATTTGAATAAACACAATCAGAAATGATAAGGGGAATATTTACCACTGACCCCACAGAAATACAAACAACCATCAGAGAATATTGTGAACACTTCTGTGCACATAAACTAGGAAGTCTAGAAGAAATGGACAAATTCCTGGACACACACGCCTCCCCAGGCTGAACCAGGAAGAAACTGAATCCCTGAACAGACCAGTAATGAGTTTGGAAATTGAGGCAGTAATAAATAGCCTACCAACCAAAAAAATCCCAGGACCAGATGGATTCACAGCTGAATTCTACCAGATGTACAAAGAGGAACTGGTAGCATTCCTACTGAAACTATTTCAAAAAATTGAGAAGGAGGGACTCCTCCTTAACTCATTCTATGAGGCAAGCATCATCCTGAAACCAAAACCTGGCAGAGATACAACAACAAAAGAAAACTTCAGGCCAGGATCCTTCATGAACATCAATGCAAAAATCCTCAACAAAATGCTGGCAAACTGAATCCAGCAGCACATCAACAAAAAGTTAGAAAGATTTCAAGTTAATAACCTAACATCACTACTAAAAGAACTAGAGAAGCAAGAGCAAACAAATCCCAAAACTAGCAGAAGACGAGAAATAACAAAAATCAGAGCTGAACTGAAGGAGACAGAGACATGAAAAACTCTTCAAAAAATGAAAGAATCCAGAAGCTGTTTTTTTCCTTTGAAAAAAAGTAATAAAATAGACAGACCACTAGCTAGACGAATAAAGAAGGAAAGAGAGAAGATTTGAATAAACACAATCAGAAATGATAAGGGGAATATTTACCACTGACCCCACAGAAATACAAACAACCATCAGAGAATATTGTGAACACTTCTGTGCACATAAACTAGGAAGTCTAGAAGAAATGGACAAATTCCTGGACACACACGCCTCCCCAGGCTGAACCAGGAAGAAACTGAATCCCTGAACAGACCAGTAATGAGTTTGGAAATTGAGGCAGTAATAAATAGCCTACCAACCAAAAAAAAAAATCCCAGGACCAGATGGATTCACAGCTGAATTCTACCAGATGTACAAAGAGGAACTGGTAGCATTCCTACTGAAACTATTTCAAAAAATTGAGAAGGAGGGACTCCTCCTTAACTCATTCTATGAGGCAAGCATCATCCTGAAACCAAAACCTGGCAGAGATACAACAACAAAAGAAAACTTCAGGCCAGGATCCTTCATGAACATCAATGCAAAAATCCTCAACAAAATGCTGGCAAACTGAATCCAGCAGCACATCAAAAAGCTTATCCACCACGATCAAGTTGGCTTCATCCCCGGGATGCAAGGTTGGTTCAACATATGCAGATCAACAAATGTGACTCATCACATAAACAGAACTAAAGACAAAAACCACATGATTATCTCAATAGACGCAGAAAAGGCTTTTGATAAAATTCAACATCCCTTCATGTTAAAAACTCTCAATAAACTAGGTATTGAAGGACCATGCCTCAAAATAATAAGAGCCATCTGTGACAAACGCACAGCCAACATCATACTGAATGGACAACAGCTGGAAGCATTCCCCTTGAAAACCGGCACAAGACAAGGATGCCCTCTCTCACCACTCCTATTCAACATAGTATTGGAAGTTCTGGCCAGGGCAATCAGGCAAGAGAAAGAAATAAAGGGCATCCAAATTGGAAGAGAGGAAGTCAACCTATCCCTGCTTGTAGATGACATGATCCTGTATCTAGAAAACCCCATTGTCTCAGCCCAAAGGCTTCTTAAGCTGATAAACAACTTCAGCAAAGTCTCAGGGTACAGAATCAATGCGCAAAAATCACTGGCATTCCTAGACACCAGCAACAGTAAAGCCGAGAGCCAAATCAGCGATGAACTCCCATTCACAACTGCTACAAAGAGAATAAAATACCTAGGAATACAGCTAACTAGGGAGGTGAAAGATCTCTACAAGGAGAACTACAAAGCACTGCTCAAAGAAATTGGAGATGACACACAAAAAAATGGAAAAACATTCCATGCTCATGGATAGGAAGAATCAGTATTAAAATGGGCATACTGCCCAAAGCAATTTATAGATTCAATGCTATTCCCATTAAACTACCATTGACAGTCTTCACAGAACGAGAAAAAAAAAGACTATTTTAAAATTCATATGGAACCAAAAAAAAAAAAAAAAGCCTGACTAGCGAAGGCAATCCTAAGCAAAAAGGACAAAGCTGGAGGCATCATGCTACCTCACTTCAAACTATACTACAAGGCTACAGTAACCCAAATAGCATGGTACTGGTACAAGAACAGAGACATAGACAAATGGAACAGAATAGAGAACCCAAAAATGAGACCACACACCTACGACTATCTGATCTTTGACAAACCTGACAAAAACAAGCAATGGGGAAAGGATTCCTGGTTCAATAAATGGTGCTGGGATAACCGGCTAGCCATATGCAGAAGATTAAAACCGGCTCCCTTGCTTACACTGTATACAAAGATTAACTCAAGATGGATTAAAGACTGAAATGTAAAACCCCCAACTGTGAAAACTCTGAAACACAATTTAGGCAATACCATTCAGGGCATAGGCATGGGCAAAGATTTCATGATGAAGACGCCAAAAGCAATTGCAACAAAAGCAAAAAATTGACAAATGGGGTCGAATAAAACTAAAGAGCTGTGCACAGTGAAACAAACTATCAACAGAGTAAACAGACAACCTACAGAATGGGAGAAAATATTTGCAAACTATGCATCTGACAAAGGTCTAATATCCAGCATCTATAAGGAACTTAAAATTTACAGGAAAACAAACAACCCCATAAAAAAGTGGGAAAAGGACATGAACAGACACTTTTCAAAAGGAGACATACATGCGGCCAACAATCATATGAAAAAAAAAGAGGTCAACATCACTGATCATTAGAGAAATGCAAATCAAAACCACAATGAGATACCAACTAATATTAGCCAAAATGGCCATTATTAAAAAGTAAAAAAAAATAACAGATGCTGGCGAGGCTGTGGAGAAAAAGGAATGCTTATACACTGTTTGTGGGATTGTAAACAAGTTCAGCCACTGTGGAAGACAGTGTGGTGATCCCTCAAAGACCTAAAGACAGAAATACCATTCAACCCAGCAGTCTCATTACTGGGTCCACACCCAAAGGACTAAAACTCATTCTGTTACAAAGACACATGCATGTGTATGTTCACTGCAGCACTATTCACAATAGCAAAGACATGGAATCAGCCTAAATCCCCAACAGTGACAGACTGGAGAAAGATAATGTGGTACATATACACCATGGAATACTATGCAGCCATAAAACAGAATGAGATAATGTCCTTCGCAGGGACATGGATGGAGCTGGAGGCCCTTATCCTTAGCAGACCAACACAGGAACAGAAAACCAAATACTGCATGTTCTCACTTATAAGTGAGAGTTAAATGATGAGACCATATGGACACATAGAGGGGAACAACACACACTGGGGCCTTTTGGAGGATAGAGGGTGTGAGGAGGGAGAGGATCAAGAAAAACAACTAATGGGTACTAAGCTTAATACCTGGGTGATGAAATAATCTATGCAACAAATCCCCTATGACACAAGTTTACCTATGTAACAAACCTGCACTTGTACCCCTGAACTTAAAAGTTTAAAAAAAAAAAGGATTTAGTGGCTAATAAACTCTAAATAAAGCATTTCAAACTTAAAAACAAAATCTGGCCAGGTGCCGCGGCTCACGCCTGTAATCCCAGCACTTTTGGAGGCCAAGGCAGGAGGATCGCTTGAGGTCAGGAGTTTGAAACCAGCCTGGGCAGCAAAGCGAGACCCCGTTTCTACAAAAAATAGAATTAAAAGAAAAATTAGTTGGGTGGAGTCATGAGTGCCTGCAGTCCCAGCTACTCGGGAAGCTGAGGTGGGAGGATCTCTTGAGCCCATCAGTTCAAGGCTACTGTGAACTATGATCACGCCACTGCACTCTAGCCTGGGTAACAGAGCAAGACCATGTCTCAAAAAAAAAAAAAAAAAAATCATCATTTCTAATTTTGCCTCTTCCAAGAATGGAAGGAAATTAACCTATTCAGTACTTTTTTTCTCTTGCAAAATACCAGTCAGTTGTTAGGCTCAAAACCCTTTGATAGAACATATCCATATCACTGGCCCCAGGGTGCTCTTGGGCATATTGGAAATCCACTCACTTAGCTCAGCTGTGGATTAGCTCAACTCTTAGTTACGAGGCCAGAACATGTCTGCATCCTCACCTCCCTATGCCTGCAGCTCATCAGAACCAAAGACCCTGGCAGAGTTTGGCGGTAGTTCTTTTTTGTCAGACTTACAGTCAGGGGTTGGTGGGTTTGTGGGTAGCTCCATTCTAGTCCTTGGCTTTAATCTGTGAGTATGGCTTTTGTCTTCCATCGTGCTCAGGGTACTTTGGAACCGCTATACATTGCAGGAGCTTAGCTTCTGGCTACCATGGTTTGCTTCCAAAGCAATAAGCGTAGTACTTCAACATGGAGACAATTATCTTTTGTTTTTGTTTTGTTTTGTTTGTTTTGTCTTGGCCATGCCTTTTTGAGTTTACCTTTTTATATTTTGTCCATCATTGCCACGTGTTTGGAGCAGTGGGCGTTCCATAACATGAACTCACTGTACCATCATGAATGGGAAGTCAGGGGAAACCTTTTCCACGTGGATTTTACTCTTCCCTGATTCCCTAAATTGGGTTTGCAAAATACTACTGTGCACTTTCTTGATGATTCGGGCTTATCTTTATGACTGTCTGTTTTTGTGTCAGACTGTAAAGAAGTATAAAAGTCTTTAGCTTGATTAATGCAATCCACGCTTCCTTTCTGGAAAAAAAAAAGGGGGGGGGCATTTTTTACAGTTGCAATAAATCATCTTAAGCCATGTTGGTGTATATCATATAGATTAGTGGTGGTGTTCTAGCTTACTTTCTGTGTGGGCAGACAGGCACGGTAATTTATCCCCTGGACAACTAAAGATCACAAGGGCTAATGCTGTGTAAACCTGTGAACTCGGTGAAGGTTTTTCTCTGTTAGCCCCATCTTTCTCCATGGTCTACCCACTGATGGTGGCCACTCCCTCCAATTCAGGTACTCCCTCCAATTCAGGTACTCCCTCTCACCATCTGCTTTCTAACTTCCTCTCTGATGCCTTGACTGAGGCAGTGTCATGTCACAGGAAGAGCACAAACTTGGAATGATCTGGGCTTGAATTCCGTCTCTGACTTTTACTAGCCTGGGAAATTTTGGGAAGTTGCTTTCCTTCCTTGAGCCTGTGTTCCTACATATGCAAAGTGGGGCTAATAAATGCCAGCTACCTGAAAAATCTATGATGAAGAATGAATCTATACATGTGTATAAAGTGTGAGCAGCACATAAAAAACACTCAGTACATAGTAGTTGTTTATCATTGTTGACAATATCACTATTTGAGAGAAGAGGAGGAATCAGGGCTAGGCTGTGTGTTTGACAGGAATCAACATTCTACTTAGGGGGGAGCAGCAAATTTATGACAGGCAGAATTGGAAAAGTATGTGAAAATGTTAGGGGTCAGAGAGAGTAGGCAAGTTGTGAAGCACAGATACATCGGCAAGGCATCTGAACTTCTAGGCCTGAGGGTTCCTGGATAGGAAGTTGGTTTGGGGTTTTGGCAGTCCGAAGGCTGAGAGCTGAAAGAACAGAATGGTCAGGGAACAGGTCAGAGAGCCAGATGAGAAAAGCTGAGTCTGGAGAGTTTTAGGGAGAGTGGTGTGGTAACGAAGGTGTGTAGAATCAATGAGACAGGCAGGCAGACACCCATGCTCGTGACGATGCGTAGTTCAGGTGGAGCACATACTTCCACATCTACCTTCACCATCTCCCAAAACCCCACTGGAACTGCTACAAATATGATTTTTGAAAGGATTAGAAGGATAGGAGTGAAGATGAAATAAAAAGGGTTGAAGAACAGGAAAGGAGAAAACAACTAAATTTTGGATGCTGAAGAACAGATGGATGAGTGGCAACTGACTTAGCAGATCCAAGAAGGCCACAAACTAGGAATTCTGAGACCTTAGTGGGAAAAGCAAACAGCTAACTTGATTTACTCCCCACCCCCAGGAATCTTCAAAGGCTGGACCAGGGTAACTCTGGAAGTGGAGTTACCTCTGGAAGTGAAGAGGGTTGGGTATCAAAATAATGAAGGCTGTTTGAAAACTCTTTTAAGAAGTAGATTCATTGCCAAATCCCCTCCTGCTGTCAATGCCAGTGAGGGGCTGGCCCTTCCCTGCTCTGACAGAAGCCTGGAGTGTTATTCCCTGGAGAGGGTAAAGCAGAGGGTCTCTGGATGGGGAGTTCCCAGACTTAGTTGAGGGCTGGGGTCCTGTACTGAAAACAGGGGTGCTGAGTGGAAGCATGTGTCCTGAAAGCTGTGAACTCCCAGTCTTCTTCCCTGCCCCTGCCCCTAAAATTCTGGCAGCTGGAAGAGTCTTCTGTGAGCCATCTGACCAACCTAAGAGAAAAAGATCTAAGGAGGCTGACACTGAAGGCTCCCCAGTAAAGGGCTCACTCAGCTGGGTTACTCCCCAATGAGGTACATAGTTTGATACCGTGAGGAAGAAGACACCCATTCAATTGAGGGTACTTATTTTTGGAATAGGAGGAGAGACCTGAGCATTTCAGTGTCTGCAAGGAAAGGAGCCAGGCAGAGAAGACGGAGAGATTAGAGATTCTTGAGAGAAGAGGTAATTGATGGAGTGAGGCACCTGGGGAGGCAGGATGGGATGGAACCCAGAGCAGGAGTGGAAGTGACAGCCTGAGTCAGAAGAAAGAACCTTCATCTTTCACCGAGACAGGATGAAAAGAAATGAGATCTGGTTATAGACTCAATTCGATCCATTATTATTTTGCAGCTACTATATCCAAGGCGTTGTGTGGGGTAGTGTTCATTCATCCATCCACTCATTCATCCAACATTTTTTGGAGCAACTACTGTGTTCCAGGCACTGTGCTGGGTGCTGGAGATACCGAGATGAATCAGACAAGGTTCCAGTCCTCAAGGAGCTCACAGTCACAGGGCGAAAGCAGGCTCACAACATAGGGCAATATGTGCTGTGAAACTGAGCACAGGGGGCTGTGAGAACACGGAGCAAGGGACACTGTAGAGAAGGGAATGAAGCAGGTATGGAAATGGATATAGAACAAGGCATGGACTGCTCTGTGCATTCAAGGGCAGAGAGATCTCATCCAGCAGGGCCCATCTGCAGAGGTTTCATGAAGTTAGGTGGTCTTTGAGTTGAAACCGAGAGGATGCCTAGGGTTTCTTTCAACCTGCAGTGACGTGGGGGTGGGGAAGGGGTGCCCACCAAGAGGTGAAAACAGATGCAAAGATCCAGAGGCAGGAAATTGCAAGAGGACATGTTCAGGGTAGAGGGAGAGGCCCTGGTTGAGCACCTGAGAAGCCCCGGTTGAGAGTATGCTGAGGCAAGTAGTAGGAGGTGCAGTTGCGAAGCAGGAATAGGATGAGATGCAAAAAATATCACTGAAGCAACATCACAAAATGCAACCGGGTTGAACAAATGGATCGTGTAAAAAACACCAGACTGTGAAATGAGAAACCCGATTCTGTTTTAGGCCCAGCTCTGAAACAAACTTGCTCTTGATGTGGTATGTAGTGACTCAGTTAACGTCTCTGAACATTGGTTTCTTCATCCATCAAGTGGTAGCAGGAACACCTTTCCTGCCTATCTCATGGGGTTCTCGTGAGGAGCATATGAGTCAGTGTACAAGAAAACACCATTAAAAAAAAAAAAAAAAAAAAACAACAACTCTTTAAAGTGCCGGTGCACACACGTAAAGGCTTATTATTGGGGAGGCGCTTGTGCTGGGAACACAACCCTAACCCTAACCAGGGGAGCAAATGTACTGAAATATTCTCCTAAAGGGATCCAACAACATTCCGAAACTAGTTGTTAGGTAACATGGGGAGCGAATCAACTCCTGTTAATTTGCAATGTCTATATATCAAATTTACATACAATAAAAATAGATTTGTACTATCCCGGTAGCCTACCGATGATAGTAAAACAGGAATTATACACACAAAAACATGCAAATGTCCAGTTGTTCTTCATTCACTCAACCAACATTCATTGACCACTCTGCTGTGCACTGAGGGCGGGCACAGTGGAGGCCAGACAAATAGAATTTCTGCCCTCAAGATCTCCTTGTACCATGGGAGACAGATGTATTAACAGCAATGTTAACACCAGGTAAGCACAAGGAGTCTGTGGGAGCTCAGAACAAGGGTACCTAAACCAGTCTTTTGCAGCTGAGGTTGTATTAATATGAAGTAGTACCATTGCCCCGATTTTACAGATGAGGAAACTGAGAGTTAGAGAGCAAGTGACAGAGCCAGTACTCTAACCCAGCTATTTTAATTCTGAATCCAGGGCTTTTTCTGTCTCGCCACAGCTGCCTCTTTTGCTTTGTAAATACTTTAGGTCTAATGCATATGGCAAAAGATAAGTAGTCTTGTGTGTCCCTGCCCATCCTAGACTGTCTGCTCCTTTCCAGAGACAAACAGGAATTTGGGGGTTAGAGCACTTCCATGTGTCCAAAATGTTATATTTCAGATATAAGTAATAATAATAATAACTAATACATAATAATAAAAGTCCTCACCCTATCTATAAGTTCCTTTTGAAAGTTTCTCAAGAGTCCAGGAGTGTGTGTGCACACACGCATGTATGTGTGGGTGTATATGTATGCACGTGTACGTGCACGCATGCAAGTGGGTGCGTGTGCGTAGGCGTTTGGAATAGGGAAGGTTGGGAAGCACTGGCTCCTGCATTTTTTCAACAAACCTAGATACAGAGAAAATGGAAAATGAGCCCAAACAAAAAGGAACTTGCAGAAGAAGACAGGTGAAAATAACCAATGAGAGAAAAGAGTTCTCAGGAGACACCAGGAAAGCAGTGTCTTACTGGCCACATCTACTGCTTCACTGGCAGTTCCATTAAAATAAAATATATTCCACTAAAATATATATAGGGAAAGTGGTTTTCTCCATCATGTTCTTCTGGGAATTTTGTGGAAATTTCCTGACGTTGTGTGAGTCCTAAAAGGAAAAAGAAATAATTTCCATTTCTGGAAATGGTGCAGATTACATAACCCGAAATCCCTCCTTGCTACACAACACCTAAACAAGCTGGGTAACTAGTGGTCTGTGGTTGCCAAAAATGGCATCCTGTGAACATCCGGGAGCCTCAAGCAATCCCAACACTACGGCAACTGAAAAAAAAAAAGAAGGGATTGCACTAAGTCGTAAGATCCCTTTCATCCATTTCTTTGCACCATATCATTCTTTAGTTCTTGTATTCACTCATTCACTGGAACATTTACTGAGCACTGATTCTATATCAGGTATTGGCTGCGTTGTGTTTTGATGAATACAAAGTTGAAAGGCATGGTCCCTGTATTCAAATAGCTCACCACGTTGTGCAGTGGCTCTTGACCGGAGCTGCACATCAGAATCACTTGAGAAGGTTTGCAGCAATGCATATGCCTGCCTTCCTCACTGCCCTCAAGATTCTAACTTCATCCTGGAGGGAAATGAATAGCCTGGCATTCTTTCTGTGTTGATTTCTGAAACCCAGAGCCTGAAGGGAATTCAAAGTGTTAGACAGCATTCTATAGAAATATGAAAGGGAAAGGATTTCTTCTGGACAGGATAGTTCCACAAGCTCAGGGGAAGGTGCAGAAGAGGCGAGACCTCTGTCATTTCCAAGAGGAGTGGGAACCTGGGCCCTGCTGCCCGACAGCAATGCCAAGGAGAGACGTGGATTGATTTGAGAGGCATTTTGAAGGTACAGTCCACTGAACTTGGTGTCCAATTAATTGCGAGAGAGGGGTTGAGGGAGAGGAAGGTGTCAAGATGACTCCCAGGTTACTGGTTTGGTCAACTGGGCACACCTTATTCATACAGGGAATATTAGAAGAGGAGAGAGCTTGGAGAGAAGATGTTTTCAGTCTTGGATATATTTGAGTTTGGGGTGCACGTGGAACAGAACATCCAGGCAGGGAAGTCCGAGAGGAAGGTGTCAAGATGACTCCCAGGTTATTGGTTTGGTCAACTGGGCACACCTTATTCACACAGGGAATATTAGAAGAGGAGAGAGCTTGGAGAGAAGATGTTTTCAGTCTTGGATATATTTGAGTTTGGGGTGCACGTGGAACAGAACATCCAGGCAGGGAAGTCCAAGAGGCAATTGGATACTCTTATCTGAAGTTTAGCAGGGTGTTCAATCTTGTGTATCATTTTAAAGTGATTGCATCACTCCCAGCCCTCTTAAAAACTTTCTGAGTAAAGCATAATACCAACTTTATACATTTCCTTTCAAAGAGTACACAAAAATCAGTTCTTTGTGCCTCAGGGAAGAGCCACACCCAGTTATCTATATAACCATATTTTGAGTACCACCTCGTGACTTTTCTGCAGCCTTCAGTACCTGCTTTTAAATGGTCACATATAATAAATGCACTAAAAGCAGCCATGTCTCACCACCGTTTGCTTAGGGCAGGATTCCCATCAGCAATGGATCTTCATATTTTTCTGCTTCTGAGCCTAGGGAAGAAAAATCCATGAAGGTAACCAGTTCATAAAGTGGCTCTTCTTCCCAAAATTTCTTGTGACATGTGGCTTTGAGCAATTAGGGCTCTTTCAACCCCTAGGCCCTTCCTCACTTATGTTAAGCTGTCATTGAGTGTCTGGCACCCCAAAGCACCAATCTTTCTTTGAGGCTACATATTCATGAAAAGGCTTCCCCCCCATCACATTCCTCTTCCAGAAAATTTGTGGGAGCTTCTTAGTGCTCTGGGAGTTTTAAAGGGGAAAGCAATTTCCATTTCTGGAAACAGTGCACACTGGATAACCTGAAAAGCCTCCTCCTGTTACAAAGCGCCTTTTAAAAGGCAGGATAAAATTTAATAAATATTCCTTTTAATGCACATATGATGAACTTATGGTGGAAATTGACCCTCAGGTGTCAAAAAACAAAGAGGAACCTAAAGAGCAGATCGATGGGCATTTGAATTTATGTTAGGCTGGTAGGGGAATGGATTCAATAACCACCAGGGAGAGGAGAAAAGCCTTGGTGCCTCACAAGGGCTACACAGTCAATGAAAGGATGGACTAGGAAAAAAAAGTCTTCCCACCACCACGGTGAGATGACAAGAGGGTTTGTTTCTTCATGGGTTCTGGTGGGAGAAAATAAAATGCTTCCCCTGGTCATTTGTAACTCTAAGGCTATTGTCATGTAGGTCTAGGGTTGGAATTAATACCTCTTATTTAGGTCTTGAAAACCCCAAGCTTACACATTAACATCAAAAAGATAACAGCCAGAGATACACCCCCAGTCAAACCTCACTGAAGTCACACAGATGAAGCCGTTTGAACAAATCCCTAAACTCACAAACAAAATTATAAAACACCTGAGGAAAAAAAAAAACCGCCTGTGATTGAGTATCAGCAAACACAATGATGAGCAGGATTAGACTACCAAAAACTTCAGATAATAGAGCCAACCGAGAGTATAAAATAAGTTTGTGTAAGACACTTAGAAATAATAAGGAATCCAAACATATTCACACCAGTTAGAATGGCGATCATTAAAAAGTCAGGAAACAACAGGTGCTGGAGAGGATGTGGAGAAATAGGAACACTTTTACACTGTTGGTGGGACTGTAAACTAGTTCAACCATTGTGGAAGTCAGTGTGGCGATTCCTCAGGGATCTAGAACTAGAAATACCATCTGACCCAGCCATCCCATTACTGGGTATGTACCCAAAGGACTATAAATCATGCTGCTATAAAGACACATGCACACGTATGTTTATTGCGGCACTATTCACAATAGTAAATACTTGGAACCAACCCAAATGTCCATCAATGATAGACTGGATTAAGAAAATGTGGCACATATACACCATGGAATACTATGCAGCCATAAAAAATGATGAGTTCATGTCCTTTGTAGGGACATGGATGAAACTGGAAACCATCATTCTCAGTAAACTATGGCAAGGACAAAAAACCAAACACCGCATGTTCTCACTCATAGGTGGGAACTGAACAATGAGAACTCATGGACACAGGAAGGGGAACATCACACTCCGGGGACTGTTGTGGGTGGGGGAGGGAGGGACAGCATTAGGAGATATACCTAATGCTGAATGACGAGTTAATGGGTGCAGCACACCAACACGGCACATGGATACATATGTAACAAACCTGCACATTGTGCACATGTACCCTAAAACCTAAAGTATAATAATAATAATAAAAAGAAAATGTGGTATATGTACACAATGAAATATTATTCAGCCTTGAAAAAAGAGACCCTGCCATTTTCCACAACATGGATGGACTTGGAGGACATTATGCTTGCTAAGTGAAATTAGCCAGACATAGAAAAAGAAATATTGCATGGTTTTACATATTGTGGAATCTATGTTTTTAAAGGCTCAAACACACAGAAAATGAAACAGTAGTTATCACAGGTGGGAGTGGGGAGAGGAAATGGGGCGATGTAGCTCAAAGGATACAATATGGCAGACATGTACGATGGACAAGTCTAGAGATCTGGTGTACAACATGAGGACTGAAATTAATAAAATTGTATTGTATTAGCGATTTTGTTAAACGAGTAGATTTTAGCTGCTCTTATCACCAAAAAAGTAACACGTGAGAGGACAGACATTAATCCGCTTCACTATTCTAACCATTTTACTATCTACACGTATCATCATGTTGTAAACCTCAAGTATACACAATAAAATTTATTTTTTAAAAAACAAAACAAAACAAAACAAAAAAAGAAAGATCAAGGTTCTATGGAAAAAGAAGAGGCCGGTTTCTTTCTTTAAGGAACCAAATAGAACTTCCGAAAATGAAAGACATTATTTCCAGTGACAGCAAAAGATCAGAGGATGGGTTTAAAAGCAGATTCATCTGCTTTAGTGAACTGGAAGATAGAAGTAAGGAAATTATTCAGAAGGCAGCAAGGAGAGATAGCAAATGTATAAACGGTTAAGAGACACAGAAAAATGATGCAAAGGTCCAGAAAAGCTCTAATAGGAATGACAGAATCAGAGAATAAAGAGAACAGGGGTAAACCAATAATCAAAAGGATACTGGCTGGAAATTTTCAGATTTGAAAACAGACGTAGTTCCTCGTATTCTAAAAGCATGAGCCACAGCAAGAATCAATAAAACTGAATCACAGGGAAACTGACGCAGGTCAACAAAGAAAAGGGGAAAGATCTTAAAATCAACTAGAAAGAAAAGACACAGTGCTATCAAAGGGATAATAAACTGACAGCAGACTTCTCACCAACTGCAATAAAAATGGAATCATATCACTAATGCATTCAGGGAATGGGGGGAAATGTCATACCCAACTAAACTACAATTCAAGAATGAGTGAAGTAAAGATATTCTTTTTGATATATTTTAAAATATTTATGTATTTATTTATTGAGACAAGGTCTCACTCTGTCGCCCAGGTTGGGGTACAGTGGTGCGATCATGGCTCACTGCAGCCTCGATCTCCTGGGCTCAAGGGATCCTCCTGCCTCAGCCTCCCTAGTAGCTAGGACTACAGGTGTGCACCTCCATGCCTGGCTAATTTTTTTTTTTCCCCGAGTAGCTGGGACTACAGGGGAGCACCACCACTCCTGGCTATTTATTTATTTATTATTTTGTAGAGACAAAGTCTCGTTATGTTGCCCAGGCTGGTCTCGAACTCCTGAGCTCAAATGATCCTCCCACCTCGGCCTCCCAAAATGCTGGGATTACAGGTGTGAGCCACTGCACCCAGCCAGTAAAGATATTCTTCAACAAAGGTTGAGAGGGCTGACCACTCACAAACCCTCACTGAAAGAAAGACTTAAAGATGTTCTTCCATTAAAAGGAAATTGAACGAAAAGAACAAAGCAAGATGCAACAGAGGAATGGTGAACAAAGAAACTAGTAAGCATGGCCATGAGTCCAAAAAAAAAAGACTGCATAAAAACAATATAACTGACCAAATTATAACTAAATACTGGACAGCACTGACTTGTAAGACAAGGTCCTTGTATTGTTTGTGGTGAAATTGGAGACGATTAAGATTTGATAAAATGAAGTGTTTGCGATTAAAAATAAAAAGACCTTGATAATTTCATATCCGTTAGCGTGGATTCAGATCCATTAGAAAGCTTACATTTATCTAAAACTAACTCCAAGTCAGCCAGAATATATCCCAGGAATAAAAAAATAACCCTTCCAAACCAGAGATTTTGTAACTGAACTCCGGTCCAGGCCGTTCATCACCTGAAGGCCAAAAACTCAAAGAGAGGAGCTTTGGTGAAAGGAAAGTTAGCTGTATTTGAGAAGCCAGCAACCCGGAGGAGTCAGTGAACTAGACTTCAGTGATCACCTCTCTGAGTTGTGCCTCTGGATTAGGGGTTTTTAAGGGAAAGCAGAGGAAATAATGATCAAAACATTCTTCTAAAACGTGTTCAGTCGCAGGTGGGCAGTTAATCACTGCTTTCTTGGTCAATGTTTTGTGACCTTCTACAGGCACCGTCAGCCTATTCTTACCAGGCTGGTCAGCCCCTTCCCAGAGTTGCTGGTTGGCGTGTTTTCTTTTATCTCTATTGAAGGTCCTGTTTTCCTGAGGCTATTTTTAGTGAATAATCTACAAACTCAAGCAAAGCAATAATCATATTCAAGCAAGCAAGCTTTTATCTAACTTGGAGTCAGTAACATTACAATTTATTTGTAAAAGATGGTAGAGGGAAGAAAGATAGAAAAATCTCCCTTCCCCTCTCGTACTAAATAAATAAAAAATAATCGTAAAAAGCAGAATGAGGAGAAGAGACGAATAAGGAGGAGAAGCAGGAGAAGGAGGGAGAGAGGGAGGAAAGTGGCTTCCCAGGAATGAAACTATATATATATATATATAATCCGTATAAATTCTAGTGGGGAGGATGGCTGGTTTAGCACACTTCTGATTCTGTCCCCACCCCCTGGAAGCAATGCTGAGGAAAAACAATGTGAGCCAGTTAGATCCTGAGAATGGGATGTAAGGCTCTCTAACTTGAGGAGAAATGGACTGAGAGAATAAGTAGAAAAAAATTAGGTAAATACCTTTGTGAATAGAAGCCCTCAATTGCCACTCCTAGATTTCACCAGCGGTAGGAAGGCTCCCAATTCTTTCCATTTTCCAAGACACTGTGCTGAGTTGGGCGAACAAAACAAAATCCTCAGAGTAAGACACACCCTTGCATGGATGGACTGGAGCATGATACATGATATTTAGCAAGATCTTAGAAGAAAAGGTAGATTGAAATCAACATCCCGCCTGCCCTCAAATTATCACCCTCAGAATGTTAGAGCAAATAGAAAGTCTGACAATGTTTTCCATAATTGAAATAAAAATAAATGGTTTAGCAATGATGCTAACAATCTACAGGGATAGAGAGGGAGAGGGAAAAGGAGAGAAGAGAGGAGACAGAGAGGGAAGGAGGAAGGAAGGAAGAAAGAAGAAAGGAGGGAAAAAGAGAAGAGGGGAGGAGGGAAGGAAGAAAAAGAAGAAAAGAAATAAAGAAGGAAATAGAAAGAGAAAGAAGAAAGAAAGAAAGAAAAAAGAAAGAAATACGAAAGAAAGAAGAAAGAAAGAGAAAGAAAGAAACCATCATAGTATACAAAAGACAGATAACCATCACAGACTGGAAGAATGCATAAAACAAGGAACAGATGCAACTAACCCTAGAGTTCTCTAAGCCATAGTAAAATTTAAAATATGATTTCAACTTAACAAAGTTTCAAAGACCAGATGATTGGCAGCCGAATATGATTTTTTTTTTTTAAAAGGAGATTACTGAGCTCAGAAAAGAAACCGAGAACTCAGAGAACCACATGGTGGATCAAAGAAGTAAATTAGGAAGAGCAAGATGCAGAAGAGACATGCACACAAATCGAAACAAGGGCATGGAGGAAGGACTTTAGACGGTCACGCTAATGCTGATCCAACATTAAGATAATTTACATGCCTTAAGTAAAGAGCCTAATAAATGGGATAGAAAAATATCCACAGATGCCATATGTGAAAAGTTTCCAGAAATAAAGGAAGAATTGAACCTGCTCCTCAGAAGGACAAAGTCTCTACCAGGAAAAATTGATGCAGAACAATCAATATTGAGATATGTTCTAGTTGTGTTATGGTACTTCAAAAAACATTAAAGAATTTCTTAAATTCTTTAAAGACACCTAAGCATGCACGCACACGCACGCACACGCACACACACACACACACACACACATACACACATCAATTACTTACAAGGGAACAAATTTGTTCACTTAAATATAAAAGTAAAATGTAACATCTCCAGAATGTTTCTGCTCCTGGGTGAGATGAAGCATGCACACTCTACTGAATGCAGCTATAAAATGTGGACACAGTGCATGGGCCAGCTGTTTGAGGACTCTGAAAAGTAAACGGAAGGAGGCAGACCGGGGAAAGACTACAATCTGAAGCACCACTGAAACAGCAGTGAATTTGACATTTTCCCCCCTTTAGTATCCTTGGCTCAATGTAGCCTGCAAGTTAGAAGTAGACAGTGGTGTGAACAGAGAGAGCTCTGGTTCTGACGTGAGAAGAGGGAAAATGGAATACTAACCCTCAGCGATAGTTAAGAGAATCCTCAGTTTTTCTTCTTTTCTTTGTACTTTCATGTTCTAGCCCACAGGCAATCCTGTGGCAGCAGTGGTGGTGACAGAGGCAGTGACAGTGGCAGCCACCAGGGCCTTCAGGTGATTAAAACTCTGAAGGAAAGTAACCTTCCTCTCTGATTGTAGGTCCCAAGAGGGTGCCCATGACTTCTTTTTCCCCTCTTTGGTCTTCCTGCCGAATGACACCAGAGGAAGGCAAAGGCACAGGAAGCGTGTGGCAGAGAAGAGTAACTAAAGCGACAGCAACAGCTGCCTGGCTAGAAGGTTGAATAGGGGAAGCTGAGGGAACCAGAAAGTGCTGGGGAGATTGCAGGGAGGGAGGAAGTGCTTGGGAAAGTAAACCCATGAAGCTGTGTATGAGCTTCCTGGCTTACCCCCAAGCTGTGTATGTACAGATGTGATCCTGTACGACATACAAAGGACTTTGAGAACTGCACTGAGTAAGGGATATAGACCTCGCCGGCTCCAAGACTGCTGATCATGCTTAACAGAACCAAATACTATTGCAAAGGCTTTGAAATGGAACTAACATTAAAACCCCTGGTCAGAACATGTGGCCTGAGCCTAAGTGACTGGGGGAAAAATGAGTGGAGACTTGGGGATCTGTGGGAATATGACAAAAGAGCTACCTTTTGTGTCATCAAAGTGACAGAAGGAAAGGAGGAAGAGGGTGGGACTGAAAAAGTATTCAAATAAATAATGGCTGGAAGATTCTAAATATGGCAAAAGACATATGCCTGTACATTTAAGAAGCTGAGTGAACCCCAAACAGAATAATCTTAAAGAAACTTACACCAAGAAGCATCACAGTCAAAATTCTGAAAACTAAAGACCTAGAAAAAAAGTCTCAAAAGCAGAGACAGAGAGAAAGGAAACCTTACCTATACGGGAAAAGGAATTAGAATGGCAACATATTTCTCATTAGAAACCACGGAGGCCAGAGGAAGTGGCATAACACTTCTCAAGTGGCAAAACAAAAGAACCAGAACCCTGTCTACAAAGTGAAATTACCTTCAGGAATGCAGGGGAAAATCAAGACATTCGCAGAAAAAGGAAAAGTAAGAGAGATTGTTGCCATCAGACCTACCCTTACCTCTACGCTTACAGAAGCTTCCTACATGAGATTCCACTAGGCATGTAAAATGCCTTGGCTGAGCATGACCTGCTCACCAATTCTCTCTAATGTGGACATTTATCATGCTGCCCAGTATTGGGAAGATATGTCTTAGAATTTCTCACGAGCTCCTAGTACAAGTCTGGTCTAGTTTCTGCCTCCAACCCCTCCACTGAAATTGCTCTTGCCAAGGCCCCCAGCAACACTTGCATTGCTTAATTCAGTGAACGGGTTTTAATGCTTATCATTTTGGAACTCAGCAAGTGTTTCTGAGTTTGTCACTTCTTGTTCAGTTCCTCTGCCTTCCTTCTGAACCTTCTGCTCTCATCTCTTTCTGGCTTGATTATCTTTCAGCGTGCCCCCCCCACCCCGCACCAACTTTATCTGTGGAGACACTCCTCTAGTCTTCTTCCAATGATGTTCCTCTTTTGCTTGCCCCTTAAAAGAAGTTGTCCTTGGTCCCCTTATATATTCTCTCTATGTGCTGTCCCTGAATGGTCTCAGCTACATTCATGGCTTCAAGAACTACCCTGATGAGTCACAAATCTATATTTTCAGTATTGACTTCACTCCTGAACTCCTAAGCCAAATCTCCTTCATCTCCCTCTGGATATCCCACAGGCATTTCAAATTTCACATGCTCAAGACTGAACTCATCTTCCGACCCATACGCAGACCTCCTCCTTCATCCCATTTGTCCAGGAATGACTCCAAAGTCTGTAGTCACCTCACTCTATCCCTGTGGAGTCATGCTAGAGCTTTTTCACTTCCCCATCGCCACTCCCTTCCCCTGCCAACCAATGCCCCGCTTTTCCAATTGGCTAACTTGTACTCATTCTTCGACCATTTCTCCAGGAACATTTCCCCAACCCCCAAAGTCTGTGTGAAGTACTCCTCTTATGTGTTCCTACAGCACTTTCTTAGTCCATCTATGTCCATTCCATAAAGGAATACCTGAGGCTGGGTAATTTATAAAGAAAAGAGGTGTATTTGGCTCATGATTCTGCAGGCTGTACAGGAAACATGGTGCTGGCATCTGCTTGGTTTCTGGTGAGGGTCTCAGGCTGCTTCCACTCGTGGCATAAGGTGAAGGGGAGCCGACAAGTGCAGAGATCACATGGTGAGAGAGGAATCAAGGTGGCGGGGGGGAAGGGGGAGGTGCTACACTCTTTTTTAACAACCAGCTCTTGTGGGAATGAATCAAGTGAGAACTCACTCATTACTGCGAGGCTGGCACCAAGCCATTCATGAAGGATCCACCCCATGACCCAAACACCTTCCATTAGACCCCACCTTCCAACACTGGGTATCAAGTTTCTACATGGGATTTGGAGGGGTCAAACAAACCAAACTATAACCAGCACCTTGAACTTCCCCTCTCATAGCACTTATCACAGTATAGTGTTGTAGTTGTCTGGTTCCTTGTCTGTATGTTCCACCAGACTGCATGCAGGGATCTGATCTATATTTCTCGTTGGTGTTGTCTCAATGCTTAACACAGTATACCTGGCACTACCCTCCAATATTTTTTGAAGAATGAGCACATGAATTATCATGTCTCCAGCTAGGTTTGCCAGTATGAGTAATATGTAGTGAGTGCCTACTGTGTGCCATTTTACTACCTAAACTTTTTATGAAGTCTGTCCCCTAGTCTTATCCACCAATGCCATTGTCTTAGTTGAGATACCTGTCATTTCTTGACTGGTATAATACAGCAGCTTTCTAATTCCAATCTCAGTCCTCTCTGTTCTATTCTCCACACACAATCCTCTCTGTTCTATTCTCCACACAGCTTCCAGGGTGAT
>JAKGGE010002221.1:0-46298 GCA_023748175.1 Hoolock leuconedys | reverse complement strand
GGCATAAGGTGAAGGGGAGCCGACAAGTGCAGAGATCACATGGTGAGAGAGGAATCAAGGTGGCGGGGGGGAAGGGGGAGGTGCTACACTCTTTTTTAACAACCAGCTCTTGTGGGAATGAATCAAGTGAGAACTCACTCATTACTGCGAGGCTGGCACCAAGCCATTCATGAAGGATCCACCCCATGACCCAAACACCTTCCATTAGACCCCACCTTCCAACACTGGGTATCAAGTTTCTACATGGGATTTGGAGGGGTCAAACAAACCAAACTATAACCAGCACCTTGAACTTCCCCTCTCATAGCACTTATCACAGTATAGTGTTGTAGTTGTCTGGTTCCTTGTCTGTATGTTCCACCAGACTGCATGCAGGGATCTGATCTATATTTCTCGTTGGTGTTGTCTCAATGCTTAACACAGTATACCTGGCACTACCCTCCAATATTTTTTGAAGAATGAGCACATGAATTATCATGTCTCCAGCTAGGTTGCCAGTATGAGTAATATGTAGTGAGTGCCTACTGTGTGCCATTTTACTACCTAAACTTTTTATGAAGTCTGTCCCCTAGTCTTATCCACCAATGCCATTGTCTTAGTTGAGATACCTGTCATTTCTTGACTGGTATAATACAGCAGCTTTCTAATTCCAATCTCAGTCCTCTCTGTTCTATTCTCCACACACAATCCTCTCTGTTCTATTCTCCACACAGCTTCCAGGGTGATCTTTCTTTTTTTTTAGATGTGTCATGAAGTTGGTGCTAATAAACCTAATCTACAGAAAAAACTCTTGAAAGCACTTGGGCATTTGTTCTGTGACTAGAAAAGTTTGAGATTCGGAGCAAGTTCAGAGTTGGATGGACTAAGAATGGAAAAGCCCTCCGTTCCATTAGAAGAGCCAGGTAGCAATTTCTGGTTATGGAACCAGAAGCTCTCAGGCTTCAAATAAAACAGCATCTCTTCTACTCTTATAAAATTGTAAAAACAAAAACAAAAACAAAACCGATCTACATCTGTCCTAAAAGGCAGAGAGTACTTGAGACCTCATGGATATAAAACCAGCTTATAAACTACATTGCACTATATGAAGAAATTATCACTGGGGGCAAAGCACCAAGCAGAGAGCACAGTACACAGTGTGTGGATGTTAATGTTATTCCCTAGCCTTCCATTCCTTTCTCTTGGTCCTTTATGCATATGGAACTGTTCCATTATTAAATTTTGTAATAATAACTGAGAACCTGACTCCTAGCAAGGGAGTAGTTCAGAAGTTGAGGGAGTTTAAATCTGACTGAGTAAATAAAACAATTATATCATTAGCTTAAAATTTCATCAATTAAAAATAAAAATTTAAAAACAAATACTTAAAATAATATAACAATTTATCACCAGGCAATTTGGACTCACGACAATGTACGGTGTTAGTCAGACATGCAGTGTTGCAATGCAGCTTGACTGTCTTGCAGACAGCCCTCAATGCTATTTTTAAATTGGCAGAGGCAGCAGGCCATATGGCTAGGTAAGATCCTATAGATGAAAACACAAAACAATAAATTAGTGGTAAAGCAGTTACTTGAGTAGGTAAAGGAGGCAGCCAACGCTACCACAGGGCTGGGCAAAAAGGTGTTACTGAGGCCTGTGGACTGGACAGTTGGGTAGGAACCAGAAGGCCAACAGGAAGGAGGGCAAAGTTGCCCAACTGAAGGGTAAACATGGCAGTGAGTATGGTATGCCTAGAATAAAGGTGGTTGGGATTAGAATTGGGTGACAGTGATTAGTAGTTTAATTCAGAAGTATCTCTTCCCAACTCAAAAGTCTCACTTTGGGCTGAAAGTACAGAAGAAGAAGGTAGACTTTTAAGAAGTCTGAATAAGCCCCCAACTTCTGGAGTCCCTTTCTCAATTCCTGTTGGGAGTGGGAAATATTATAAATTACTCTGGGCATTAAAAATAGCTTAGTTTAACCTGGATTCCGGGGTTAAAAAATAACAAAGATTGCATTGGTCAAATCTGGACAATTTGAGCACTCAAAAGAATAACAACAATAAGCTACAACATAATATATAAAAAATCCATGAGGAATGATATTAAAAAAGAGGGGGAGTTGTTCTTTAATGAAATAATGCTAGCTAAGAAATGTAGAAGGAATGACAGAATTTTAAAAAGTGTCACTTTGCAACAACCAATGTCATAAAAATTCATTCAGACAAAGATTATCACTGATGGACAGTTGGGTGAAAAGACATTTGAGAACAGGATCTTCACTGATCTCAAAGTACCACCCCACAAATTTTGTATTAATTACCAAAGGGAAAAGTTATTTTTTATTTTTTTATGAGACAAGGTCTCACTCTGTCACCTAGGCTGAAGTACAATGGCAAAATCATAGCTAATTGCAGCCTTGACCCCCTGGGCTCAAGTGACCCTCCAAATTCAGCCCCCCAGGTAGATGGGACTATAGGCTTGCACCACCACCCCAGCTAATTTTATTTTTTTTATATTTGTTATTTTTAGTAGAGACAGGGTTTCACCTTGTTGTTCAGGCTGGTCTAAAACTGGACTCAAGTGATTTGCCCATCTCGGCCTTCCAAAGTGCTGGGATTACAAGTGTGAGCCACCACACCCAGCAAAATAACTACAGTGGAGAGATCTGGAAGATCACCTTAAACAAGTGATCAAACTTAGCATTATGAGCCACCTGGGGTCACGAGGCAGGAAAGATACGTCACCTGTGCAGTATTCTTCCCAAAGATGCTTAACTTGAATCTCATGTGGAAACAGAGAAATCCAGATTGTGGGACAACTTACAAGACAACTATCTTTGACTCTTAAAAAATGCCAATGTCATGAAAGATCAAAAAAAGTAGAGGCATGTTTTAGATTAAAGGAAATGAAGACATGACATGCAGTGCCTGATCTCTGACTGGATTCTGTAGTATTCTTCCATCTTTCTGGCATGTTTGAATTTTTTTCAAAATATAAATTTGGGCAAAAGAGATAACCAAGATAATTGATTAATTTATTGTTATGGCTTCTTGGGGGCAGTTTCAGAGAAATAAAAACAATCTCTGTAACTGGAATAAATTCTCAAGGTTAATCTTAAGCAGTATAGCATGATCGTTAAGAATACAGATTCCACAGCCAGACTAGGCTTAAATCCAAGCTCGGTGAATAATGTAAATTTGGGCAAATTGCTTAATCTCTGTTCCTTGGCCTTGTCATTATAATAGTACCTACCTTGAATGAGTTTTGAGGATTAAATGAATCTATACCTGAAAAATGTCTGGCACACAGTGAGTGATCAATAAATGTTAACTACTGTAATTATTACATTGCAGAAGTCGTAGGGGGGTCTTTTCTGAGTCCTCTAAAAGGATGACTTTGTTAGGGCCACATTAAGACTGTGGAAACAGAAGAGTATTCAATGGATACATGAAGTCTGTGAGTTGAGGATACAATGTATAGAGTTTTAGATTAAAACTGTATCCAATAAGTTGGCCTGATACATCTTTCAAACCTATAGAGGAATAATCACAAGTGACTAGTATTCCTTTGGGTCCAATAGAAGCCTCTGATCTTCATATAGATTGAAATGTATCCAGAACCATAACCTAGCATTTTACTTATATAGCAACCATAACTCTGACACAAAGATGTTTCTTTTATTTTGAGGCTGAGCCTCGCTCTGTTACACAGGCTGAGTGCAGTGGTGCAATCTCGGCTCACTGCAGCCTCTGTCTCCTGGGCTCAAGTGATCCTCGCGCCTCAGCCTCCTGAGTAGCTAGAACTGCAGGTGCGTGCCACCACGCCTGGCTCATTTTTGTATTTTTTGTAGAGATGGGGTTCCACCATGTGGCCCAGGCTGGTCTCAAACTCCTGGGCTCAAGCAACCCCCTCTCCTTGGCCTCCCAAAGTGCTGGGATTACAAGCATGAGCCCAAATGTCCCATTGGGACATTTTCACAGTTGTCCCAATCATAACATGGCTTAAAAAATTCAGAATCCAATCAAACATCAGACATTGCATTTAGTGTTCATTATTTTTTTTGTTTTTGTAGAAAGACCTTTAATACTTCTGTTTACAAAATTCAGGCATACATTTTAGTTTGTCCCTGAACCGTGCCCAAGGCTGTGTGCTCATCTCTGCCAGGATGTCTGTGCCCTTCATGTACTGCTGACCACGAGGGTGCAGAGCAGAGCCTGGGGTCCGGAGGCTTCGCTGGGCCTCAGCAGGAGGGGAAATCTTAATGTGGCCCAGCCCAGAGGACCCTCCATTTCATCGATTTTGGATTGGGCGACAGAGGAAGCAGATGTCAGGGATGCAGACATGCTGGCCTGGGCTCACTGGAGCCTTTGTTCTTGGCCCTTAGCAGCATGGCTGGGGCTGTGGTCCCGTACGAGGTGTGCTGGGGGGGTGTGTAGGTGGCTGGTGGTGGCAGCTTGTGCCAGAGTGACACAGGCTTCTGTGGGCCTGGCTGGGGGCAGTTAAAAAGCTGAAAAGGTACTTGGCTTTGTGAGGGTAAGGCTTGGGAGGCAGGGCCCTACAGGAGGCCGTGTTCTCTGTCCTGGTTGTGGGGGGCGGTACAGGGGGGAAGGTGGGGCAGATCCCAGCTGGCCTCTGTCTCCTGGCTGCAAGCTGACAGCAGGCCAGGGAAACAGTGAGGCCCTCTGCCCTGACCCTGGGGAGACGTGAGGCTGGGGTACTGTGGCCCTGGAGTGGGGCTAGGGTTCATCGCCAGCAGCAGGCTTGTGGGGGGATTTAAAACCAGGGTCGTCTCTGAGCCACCCCACAGGGACAGTCGATCCAAGCCTGTTAAGGCCGTGGAACTCGAGGGTAGGCTGTGGGCTGGGTCCCCGTGGGGTCAGGACGGAAGTGGGGGCTGCCCTGGAGGAACATTAGTGTTTCTGCGAGCACCTTAGTGTTGCCCTGCCTGGGCCAGCTGGGTGAGGAGTTGGGGAGCGGGGAGGAGGCCGGCACCATGGAGTGGGGAAGGGAGCCGTCACCATTGGGGGTCAGCGCTAGTGTAAACAAGCGTCCTCACCCACCCAGGTAAGCCTCCCACCCAAGTGTGGCTCCCTGCTGAGGGAGTAACTCAAGGGCCCGGGCCTGGGTGGCGCCGGCAGGCTTGGACACCGCCCTGGCAGCAGGAGCCCATGGAAGGCAGGAGACCTGGCAGGGGGTGCCACCCAGTGTCGATGGAGGGGCTGGGCGGGGACACCAGTGAGTCACTGGGCAGAGGCACGAGCACGTCCACGTAGCTGAGCAGGAAGAAGCCTGACTGGTCGTCCAGCAGGCCCTGGTACCAGTTCTCGTTGATCTGGTTGATCAGCATGAAGACATCGCCCTCATGGAAGCCCAGCTCCCCATCGTTCTCAGGCTGGAAGTCGTACAGCACCTTGCAGCTTGGCTGTTCTAGGGGCAGCACGCTCCTGCTAGGAGTCCGGATGGGCTTGTCGGAAGATCGAAAGAGGATGAAGCTGCGATTTTGGGGAGTGTGGTGCAGGGGAAGCCCCCGTTGGACTGCTCAGGCTCTCCGAGGTCAAAGGGCTCCCGGGACTTGGGCTTATACTCCCGCTTGAGTGAGGAAGCTTCCCGCATCTGTGCTGGAGCTTCTCTGCCAGCTCGTCGAGGATCTGCATGGCCTGCCAGTGGTAGTCGGGCTGCGCCTCCACCAGGGCCGGGAGTTGACACCTGCTCAGTGTCGGTCTCCAGGAGGTTGTGCATGCTGGTTTCTGCTACCTCCTTGGAGTCCTCAAACTTCTCCAGCGCCTAGCGCAGCTCCTCATCGGGGATCTTGCCCTGTCGCCTTTAGTCAGTCCAGGCTGCCTCCAGCTTGCACGCAGGTGCTGGATCCCCTTCAGGTCTTTCTCACACAGGTTCTGGAGGAAGTCAATGAAGTTCTGCTTGACCTCTATGTCCAGGGAGTTCTTCACCTCTGCCAGGTGCTTCATGGACTCGCCGGCATCCAGCTGTGCGTCACTGAAGTTGGACTCGTTGCCCAGCTCCTTCTGGTGGCGGATCAGGCACTGGCTCAGGAGCCCCTCCGACTGCGGGTAGCCGGGGTTCTTCACCTGGCCCCGGATCTTGCACACCGTGTTGAGCATGGTCAGCTTAGCCTGCGAGGCTGGGTTGGGCTGCAGGTACTTGATGGTCCTTGCCAGCATTTCCATCACTGCCTTGCTGATGACACCTCCATCTCTTTGAAGTCATCGTCCAGCTTGGTCTCAGCCCCTCCGCCCTTTCAGTGACCTTGTAGAACTTCTTCAGACCTGCAACCGACATGCAGCCTCCTCACGCCAAACTCCTCTCCCCGACGGCCAGCGCATAGGCTCCCAGGCTACACCTCTGCCTCAGGGGCCCCACCACGTGCTTGCCAGCTCTGCGCCTGCCCCGGTACCGCCTCCAGTTCATGATTCTTAAGTCTCCTTCAATCTGGATCTGTTCACAGGATTGTTTCAAAGTATACCGACAAACCTTTGAGACTGTAAATGACCTGAGATATACATTATCCTTATTTGAGAATAGTAATTTTTCAAAACGCTTTAAAGATCATTACACATGAGCCAAGACAAATGAGCTGGCCTACTTACTTTGTATATAAATGTGTAAACTCCTCAAGACTTCCAATAATGAACTCCAATGAGGAAATTTGTTCAATGTCTTTATGTCCTTGGTGACAAATGGTTACAGACAATCAGAGCATTTTTCCTATCCACTAATGGTCAAGAAAAAAGCAGACAGATCCTATCTTAGAGAACTAAGTGAGAAAGTTGGTCGACGAAGAGGACTTCATCCAGAGAGGAAGGGATCTAGCTCACAGGGAAGATGCTGCAGGAGGCTGAGGAAGTGAGGCTAGGGCAGTAAAATAGATCTGACAACCTGGTGAAGATAAGAAAGTGACCCGGACAAAATGAACGAGCAGCTAAATGAAGGGCCCTTTCCATGCTAATCTTGCATAATGCCCTCAACCAGCCTTAGCATAACTGAGTTTCTATTTAGCTTGCCATATTGTGGGGGGTGGTGGTGGCACAATTTAAGTTGCAGTAAGTTGTGTAACAAAGTCACAATAGGGCCCTGCAGAAATATATATATATATGTATATATATACACATATATATGTATATATACACACATATATATAAAACATATGTATATATATACACACATATATATAAAATATATGTATATATTTTTTTAGGCGGGGTCTTGCTCTGTCACCCAGGCCGGAGTGCAGTGGTGTCATCTTGGCTCACTGCAACCTCTACCTCCTGGGTTCAAGCGATACCCCTGCCTCAGCCTCCCTAGTGGCGGGGACTACAGGCATGTGCCATCACACCTAGTGAAGATATATATATATATAGATAGATAGATAGATAGATAGATAGACAGACAGACAGACAGACAGATAGATGGATAGACAGACCTATATCTACAAAGAAGGCCAGGCATGATGCCTCATGCCTATAATTCCAGTACTCTGGGAGAATGAGGCAGGAGGATCACTTGAGGCCAGGAGTTCGAAACCAGCCTGGGCAACACAGTGAGACCTCATTTCTCCAAAAAATAGAAATAAAATTGCAAAAAAAACAAAAAAAAAAAAATAAACCTCACACCATATATGCAAATTAACTCAAAATGGATCATAGATCTAAATGTAACTATATAATTTCTGGAGAAGACATAGTAAATCTTTTCCACTTTGGATTAAACAATAGGTTCTTAAAGATTTCTTAGGTAAGAAACAAAAAAGCACAAGCCATATAAGAAAAAATTGCTAACTTAAAGCTGATCAAAATTAAAAACTTCTGTTCTTCAGAAAACTTTACTTATTTATTTTATTTATTTATTTATTTATTTATTTATTTATTTATTTATTTATTTTGAGACAGAGTCACTCTATTGCCCAGGCTGGAGTGCAGTGGTGCAATCTTGGCTCATTGCAACCTCCACCTCCCAGGCTCCAGCGATTCTCCTGCCTCAGCCTCCCTAGTAGTGGGGACTACAGGCATGTGCCATCACACCTAGTGAAGATTAGATAGATAGATAGATAGATAGATGATAGACAGACCTATATCTACAAAGAAGGCCAGGCATGATGCCTCATGCCTATAATTCCAGTACTCTGGGAGAATGAGGGAGGATCACTTGAGGCCAGGAGTTCGAAACCAGCCTGGGCAACACAGTGAGACCTCATTTCTCCAAAAAATAGAAATAAAATTGCAAAAAAAACAAAAAAAAAAAAAATAAACCTCACACCATATATGCAAATTAACTCAAAATGGATCATAGATCTAAATGTAACTATATAATTTCTGAGAAGACATAGTAAATCTTTTCCACTTTGGATTAAACAATAGGTTCTTAAAGATTTCTTAGGTAAGAAACAAAAAGCACAAGCCATATAAGAAAAAATTGCTAACTTAAAGCTGATCAAAATTAAAAACTTCTGTTCTTCAGAAAACTTTACTTATTTATTTATTTATTTATTTTGAGACAGAGTCACTCTATTGCCCAGGCTGGAGTGCAGTGGCACACACATCACTGCAGCCTCAACCTCCCAGGCTCAAGCAATCCTCCTGCTTCAGCCTCCCGAGTAGCTGGGACTAAAGGTGCCTGCCACTACGCCCGGCTAATTTTGTGTGTGTGTGTGTGTGTGTGTGTGTGTGTGTGTGTATTTAGTAGAGACTGGGTTTCACCCTGTTAGCCAGGATGGTCTCGTCGATCTCCTGACCTCGTGATCCACCCGCCTTGGCCTCCCAAAGTGCTGGGATTACAGGCGTGAGCCACCACGCCTGGCCTAAAGCACTCTTAAAACTCAATAATAACGAATCTCCAATGGGATTTCAGGGGGAAAAAAACCCAATAAAAATGTTAATATCCAATTAAAATATGGGAATAGATTTGAACAGTACAGTAAAGAAGATATTTGCATATGAACATTCAACATCACTAGCTATTAAAGAAATGCAAATTAAAGCCACAATGAGATTCCACTACACATCTAGCAGTAGAAAGGTGAAAATTTTTTTAAAAACTCAAATATAAGAATCTGCTGGGCTGGGCCATGCATGGTGGCTCATGACTGTAATCCCAGCACTTTGGGAAGCCAAGGCAGGTGGATCAAGTGAGGCCAGGAGTTTGAGACCAGACTGGCTGACAAGACGAAACCCCATCTCTACTAAAAATATAAAAATTAGCTGGGCATGGTGGTGTGTGGCTATAATCCCAGTTACTCAGGAGGCTGAGGGAGGAGAATCGCTTGAACCTGGGAGGCCGAGGTTGCAGTGAGCTGAGATCTTGCTGCTGCACTCCAGCAACAACTCTGTCTCAAAAAAACATCTGCTGGGCCGGACATGGTGGCTCACGCCTGTAACCACAGCACTTTGGGAGGCCAGGGGGTGTGGATCAATTGAGGTCAGGAGTTCAAGACCAGCCTGGCCAACATGGTGAAACCCTGTCTCTACTAAAAACATAAAAATTAGCTGGGTGTGGTGGCGGGTGCCTACAGCTACTTGGGAGGCTGAGGCAGGAGAACTGTTTGAACTCGGGAGGTAGAGGTTGCAGTGAGCCGAGATGGCACCACTGTACTCTAGCCTGGGGATAGAGCAAGACTGTGTTGCAAAACAAAACAAAACAAAAAATGCTGAAGATGTGAAACAACTGTGACTCTCATACAATGCTGGTGGAAATGTAAAATGGCACAGCCACTTTAGGAACAGTTTAGCAGTTTCTTATAAAGTTAAATATACATTAAGCATGTGAACAATCTGACTCCTAGGTATTTACCCAAAGAAATGAAAACATAGGTTCACACAAAGACCTGTATATGAGTGTTTTTAGCAGTTTTATTCATAATTGCAAAAAACTGGAAGCTACCCAAATGTCCATACATTGATGAATGGATAAACAAATTGATACATCCACACCACTGGAATATTACTGAGCAATAGTAAGGAGTGAAGAGTTGTCCCTCGGTGTCTGCAGGGGATTGGCTCCAGGACCCCCTGCAGATACCAAAGTCCACAGATGCTGAAGTATTTTATATGGAATGACATAATACTTGATATAATAAATGACATAAGCCTCGGGTATACTTTAAATACCTAATACAGTGTAAATGGCATGTAAATAATTATACCACGTTTTAAATTTTCTACTGTTTTTATTGTCTTATTTTATATATTTCATTTTTTTCAAATATTCTCCATCCATGTTTAGTTGAATCCATGGATGAGGAACCTGCAGATATGGAGGGCCAGCTGTAGTGATGGGTGCAACAACATGGATGGTGGCATAATCTCAAAAAAATTATGCTGAGTGAGGCCGGGCAAGGTGGCTCACACCTAGCACTTTGGGAGGCTGAAATGGGCAGATCACTTGAGGTCAGGAGTTCAAAACCAGTCTGGCCAGCATGGTGAAACTTCATTTCTACTAAAAATACAAAAATTGGCTGGGCATGGTGGCACACGCCTGTAATCCCAGCTACTTGGGAGGCTGAGGAAGGAGAATCACTTGAACGTGGGAGGCGGAGGTTGTAGTGAGCTGAGGTCATGCCTCTGCACTGCAGCCTGAGCGACAGTGAGACTCCGTCTCAAAAAACAATAAAAAACAATACTAAGTGAAAGAAGTCAAACACAAGAGGCTGCATCCTACATGACTTCATTTATAAGACATTCTGAAAAAAAAAACTATAGGAACAGAAATCAGATTAGTAGCTAACAGGGGCTGATGGTGGGAGGAAGGGATTGTCACTTAAGGGAACAGGGGCTTTCTGAGGTGACAGAAATGCTTTATATTGGGAATGTGGTGGTGGTTATGTAACTATACATTTGTCAAAACTCATCAAACTATACACTTATAAAGGGTGAATGTTAGTATATGAATATTATATCTCAATAAACCTGACTTAAGAAAATAATAAAACAAACCTAAAAATGCAACAAGGTGAAAATAAATCTAAGAAAAAAATAACTTACAGTTTTTCCAGTTCAACAGTCATCGTGAGAATGTTCTTGAGTGTTGTAAGTGTGATGTGCGTTGTTCCCATGTCTCTGAAGAAGAAAGCCGAAACATTCATGATATGAACCCCAATAAAAAATTCTGTACTTAAAAAGATAATTCAAGGACATGTGATTACTTCAATTTTGGCTTCCCTATAAAACAAGCCAGTTCGACAGTTTATTTGCCGTAAAATTCCAGAGAGATCTTATTAAAGAAATTTAAGTTGATCTACATCATCAAATTAATAATATTTAAGAGAACTTACTTTTTTTTTTTTAACCATTATCTTACTTCTCATTTCATATTGCATTCACCCATCTTGATTTACTCTTTTCTTCCTTTTTAGAATAATGAACACCTATTCCTCTTTGCTTTCTTGGTTAAGTAATATTCCTCCATGTGTCTACATGTTCCAAATATATACAGGTTCTTCAACACTATTCCTTCCCCCGCTGGCTGTCTTGACCATTATACATCCTTTCTTAATCCTTTTCTTTGCCAATAACTTTTTTCAATAACTCAGTTAAAATTTAAATTATGACTTTTTAGCCTAATGCAAAATACTTTGTCATCTTTGATGACAAATTTAAAAAGCATAAATCATCTCATGACTCATGAGTACTATAGTACTTACAGATATTTTAATGCCGGCAGTTCAAAGAGATATGGATCTTCGACAGCAGTCAGAGGATTGCGATTGAGAATTCTGAAAAATGCAATGAAATTAAAATTACCTGCATTTTCAATGTGTGAAACTGCATAAAAAGTCTATATTCATTTTTTGGTATGGAACTTTTAGGTAAAAAAAAAATAATTTTCTGCTTTTACCTAATAAATCACCATTAGACTCTGTAAAGCATTATTCCTTTGGGAACTACCTAGGTCTCTAGAAGATAAAGTAGAGGAGAGAAAGGAGGGGAAAAAATAGAAAAAAAAAAAAAAAACAAGAAGTGGATAGCACAGAAAAAACATGCCACAGAACTTTTCAGGTCAAAAACCCTAGAAGTGACTCTGTTGGTAGGAAGCCCTGATTCTGTAGGAAACACTATTTCTAGTGTCCTCCATAATTCAAGTTGTTCCTCCATAATTCAAGTTCCCTTTTTTTTTTTTTTTTTTTTTGAGATGGAGTCTTGCTCTGTTGCCCAGGCTGCACAGCAATGGCTCCATCTTGGCTCACTGCAACCCCCACCTCCTGGGTTCAAGCAATTCTCCTGCCTCAGCCTCCTGAGTAGCTGGGATTATAGGTGCCTGCCACCACCCCAGGCTAATTTTTGTATTTTTAGTAGAGACAGGGTTTCATCATGTTGGACAGGCTGGACCTGAACTCCCAACCTCGGGTGACCATGGGAAGGCCTTCACTTGTGGTGTTAGGATTACAGGCGTGAGACACTGCGCCTGACTGCTTACCTTTCATCTTTATAAAGTTTTTTAAATTTATGGTTTAATTTGCACAGTTAAGGAAAAAAAAAGGACCAATTCTTTTGCTTTATAGTCAAAGAAAAAGGGATAAATCTAAGAGGAGGAACTGGTCAAAACCATACTCCCATCACATACTCCCACTTGTCTTCTTGTATGTCATCACAGCTTTTGTTACACTGCATGTAACCACCTATCTACTTGTCAGTCTCCTGGGCTATCAGCTACTTGAGGGCAGAGACCACATCTTATTGTCATTGTCATCCCTGTGCCTGGCATGATGTCTGAAATTTACTGGGGATTTAATAAATGTTTATTGAATAAACAAATCACATTTTATTTGTATGTCAATAAAATGAATAAATTCATTTTGATGCAAATTTTTATTCCAAAATGCTGGAATCGATTTTCTTTTAATTCTTTAAAGTGAACAAGAAAAAGAAAAGAAACAGGAAGAAATAAAATCACCCTTAGGTTAACCCAAGAATCATCACTGTACTTTTGCAGAAATTATAAAAATAATAATTATTACAGTGAGTATCTATTGGGCTGCTAGGTATTTGTGATCAGCATTTCACATTTCATCCTCACAATAACCTTATGTGGTAGATATTATTATTGCCCTATTTTATAAAATGAGGAAACTGAGGCACAGAGAGGTTACATAACTTGTCCTAGGTCACCAAGCTATGAAGAAGCAAAGCTGTAATCTGAACTCAATGATGAATCTGTATGAAGAAAAGGTTTACTTTAACCTTATGGTTTTACAATTTTTTCTTTTCTTTCTTTCTTTCTTTCTCTCTCTCTCTTTCTTCATTTCCGTCCCTCCCTCCTTCTTTCCCTTCCCTCCCTTCCCTCCCTCCCCTCCCTCCCTTCATCCCTTCCTTCCTTCCTTCTTTGAGTTAAAGTTTCCATTTATTGGCTGGGCCTGGTGGCTTAGGCCTATAATCCCAGCACTTTGGGAAGCCAGGAAGGTGGATCATCTGAGGTCAGGAGTTCCAGACCAGCCTGACCAATGTGGTAAAACCCCATCTCTGTCGGAGCCTAGCTCTGTCGCCCAGGCTTGAGTGCAATGGCATGACCTTGGCTCACTGCAACCTCCGCCTCCTGGGTTCAAGTGATTCTCCTGCCTCAGCCTCCTGAGTAGCTAGGATTACATGTGCCCACCACCACACCCAGCTAATTTTTTGTATTTTTAGTACAGAGGGGGTTTCACCATGTTGGTCAGGCTGGTCTCGAACTCCTGACTTCAGGTGATCCACCCACCTCAGCCTTCAGAAGTGCTGGAATTACAGGCATGAGCCACCGCTCCCGGCTGCCAGATTCTTATGTGGGACTCCTACTGTTATAAAGTGCTTAGTAAAGGTGGTGAGTTTAAGACATTTGTATTGATGCTACCCAAAACTCTTGGGTGGAGGGACCTAATGAGCCTGTTCGCTGGTGTGAGGGCAAAAGAAAAACAGACCCTCAGTGTCTCTTTTCCTAAGTTAACATCAGCAAATTAATGAAGACAGAGAGGAGCATCTGCAGAAACTGCTGCCCCAACTGTGACACATCCTGAACGCCTCCCTCTATCTCAAAATGTACTGTGTGAAACTAGATTTCTGAACCACAAGGCAGGTGGAAAGTCTTCTCTAAAGTCAGATGTAGAGGAGAATCTTCACCTTGAGTCCCCCTTCAGGCCATTGAATATACCCACTCTGATTTGATGGGTATGTTATACAGAGAAATCATAGAATTTTTGCACTTACGGTAGAAGAGTAGTCAGGAAAGTATATGGAATTAAGATAGAGCGATATATTTTCTTCATAAAAATTTTTTTTTTTTGCACAATAGCTTAACATAAACACCATCTTGGCCAGGCATGGTGGCTCACACCTGTAACCCCAGCACTTTGGGAGGCTAAGGTGGGCAGATCACCTGAGGTCACAGGAGTTCGAGACCAGCCTGGAGGGGAGGTTGGAGTGCAGTGGCACAATCTCGGCTCACTGCAACTCAATCTCCCCGAAGTTCAAGCCATTTCTACCCTCCTCAGCCTCCCGAGGCTGGGATCACAGGCTACCAAAGCACAAGACCTGTTAATTTTGTATCTTTAGTAGAGATGGGGTTTCACCATGTTGGCCAGGCTGGTCTCAAACTCCTGACCTCCAGTGATCCTCCCACCTTGGCCTCCCAAGGTGTTGGGATTACAGGCATGAACCACGAAGTCTGGTCCTACACTTTGGATTTAACTTTGATTCCTGCTCATATGCAGAGTTTCAAACTGCTTAAATGTCTGCAACATTTAGCTGCAAGGAAGAAAGCTTAACACAAAGTCCTCCAGGGAGCAAAAAACTGCACCACTACACCCAGCTAATTTTTTGTATTTTTAGTAGGGATGGGGTTTCACTATGTTGGCCAGGCTGGTGTTGAACTCCTGACCGCAGGTGATCCATCCCTCAGCTCCTAAAGTTCTGGGATTACAGGCCTGGATTTCTCACCTCACCCAGCAACAAGGCTAATTTGAGGGTCAATTTGTTTGACGCCTTTCTTGCCATGCCATAGGTCAGAACTAGGACAAGCACAGCAGGTCATATAACTGGCTAGAGTTTTATACAAAATAGTTGTTTACATGTATTCATCTTCTATTTCACTTACAAGTTGTGTAAAACTGCATTCTGTGCCAGGCCTGAAATGTTCCAAAGCTCAGTTCCAGTAATTAAATTGGTAAGTCTGATTTCTACAAAAAGACATAAGCCAAAGGAAAAAAATTGTTTCCAGAACATTTATCATTTGCTGTGAGTCTAATTTATATAATGATGGAACATAACCTCAATCCTTTCTCTGTGCACTAAGGAAACCTCACTGTGGAAGATACTGGTTTATGATTTATAATTTCTTTAACACTGCACATGTGGTGCATGAGCTACAAAACAGTGAACGCCAGTAAGTACCTGTGTTAAGTGATCTTATTTCTCTTAGAACAGGATTTCACAACTTCAGTAAATTAACGATTTTGACTATATAATCCCGTCATGGGGTTTGTCTTATACTTTGCAGGATGTTTGGCAGCATTCTGGCCTTCTGCCCGACTAGATGCCAGGAGTTGACAACCACAGTTTTGTCAACCAAAACTGTCTCTGGACACAAATGGCACCTGAGTACAAAATCACACCAGTTGAGAACCACTGCTCTCTTGATGATTCACTATGAAATGTGTAGTAATTTCACACCAATCTTGCTAGAGACAAAAGGACTTGCAATACACTTAGTAATCTTCTACTTAATAAATTTTAATCATATTTCAAAATGAATAGCAAAGAGGTTTATAATTTTATAAAAATTCCAAATGTAATAAAGTTATATTTGTAACTTCTTACATATACTCGCGATTCAAACGTAATGTCTTCTTTCAATATACTGTATTTTATTGCAGGATAAATCTCTAGGAAAAATAAAATGAAAATATTGCCTTGATAAGTTATCATGTTAATTCAGTATGAATACAGCAAGAGTTTAGAATAATATTGAATACACATTTTTCATCTGGACTCTAAACGCTGGGACCTGTATTTGAACCTTCCCAGAGCCCCTAACCCTGCCCGCACTTCTCCTAGAGTCTCACCTTCATACTTTTAATAAATAAAATACACAACTTAATAGACTTGGAATTAATTTTTCCTGAGAGCAGTAGACCTGGATTAATGCCCTTGTAGTCTCATCAAATCCTAGATTATAAGCTCAAAGCTCTTATCTCTATATATAGTTTCTAATATTAAACTAATAGCCTCACATTTATACACCTTCCCTCGTTTAGGTTTGTTTTCCCAAGCCACTTCAGTATCAGAAGAAATAAAAGACATCCTTTCACAGCATTTGAAAGGAAGTTACTTAATACATAACTTTGAACTAATATTCAAATCATATTAATACAATTAATTTCTATCAGATATTAGAAATTGATTTTTGGTTTTATATTGCTTTAATATTTCATGAAAGCAATTCCTTCAGTTATACAGTGATGGGGCTTTTCCCTCCCTCTTTACCTGGATGGTGTAACATTGTCTGGCTGATGTCTCCATCTCTAGCCTCTCCATTCCTAAACTATCCTGCACACAGTCATCATATAAATGCTCTAGAAGTGGCTTGCAAAGACCAGCACCTCCTGGGAAATTATTGAGGATGCAAATTCTTGGTCCCACTCTAGACCAACTGAATCAATAACTATGAGGGTGGAGTCCAGAACCGAAGTTCTAAGGTGCCCCTCTCAATGACTGTGATGCAGATCCATCTTTGCCAGCACTGCTGTGATAACACGGTGTTCCCAAGTGATGGCTCTCAGCTTGGCATTCAAAGCCCAGAAGATCTGGCTCCAATTTCCTCTACCTCCCTCCTTGTAATCTACAGGTACCATGGCACTCCTCGGTCACTTTCCTGTGTTTTGCCCTTCTCCCATTACCCTTGTGTTAGAATATTGTCCCCAAGATGTCTGTCCCATGCTGCCACAATGGCTCCCTTCAAAGTCCTATTCAAATGGGATTGTTCTCGTAACATCTTCCTGGGTCCAAACTGAAGTCATTTTCCCCTTTCTATGCTTCAGAAACAATTTATCCCTCCTAGTGCCCACATCCATTTCTTTTTTTTTTTTTTTTAGATGGAGTTCAAAGACGCCTTCAGGTTAGCATGCCATCTCAAAAGCCAGCTCTCCCCTGAAATTACAAGAGTTTTTCCTGTTCAGTTTCGGGGCTGGGATCTGCCAGGCTTCCGCCACCACGCCTCGCTAATTTTTGTATTTTAGAGAGATCGGGTTTCACCCCGTGGGTCTCCATCTCCTGACCTCGATCCTCGCCGGGCCTCCCAAAGTGCTGGGATTACAGGCGTGAGCCACCACGCCTGGCCTAAGCACTCCTAAAACTCACACAATAACTAATCTCCAATGGGATTTCAGGGGAAAACCCAATAAAATGTTAATATCCAATTAAAATATGGGAATAGATTTGAACAGTACAGTAAAGAAGATATTTGCATATGAACATTCAACATCACTAGCTATTAAAGAAATGCAAATTAAAGCCACAATGAGATTCCACTACACATCTAGCAGTAGAAAGGTGAAAATTTTTTAAAAACTCAAATATAAGAATCTGCTGGGCTGGGCCATGCATGGTGGTCATGACTGTAATCCCAGCACTTTGGGAAGCCAAGGCAGGTGGATCAAGTGAGGCCAGGAGTTTGAGACCAGACTGGCTGACAAGACCAAACATCTCTACTAAAAATATAAAAATTAGCTGGGCATGGTGGTGTGTGGCTATAATCCCAGCTACTTGGGAGGCTGAGGCAGGAGAACTGTTTGAACTCGGGAGGTAGAGGTTGCAGTGAGCTGAGATCTTGCTGCTGCACTCCAGCAACAACTCTGTCTCAAAAACATCTGCTGGGCTGGGCCATGCATGGTGGCTCACGCCTGTAACCACAGCACTTTGGGAGGCCAGGGGGTGTGGATCAATTGAGGTCAGGAGTTCAAGACCAGCCTGGCCAACATGGTGAAACCCTGTCTCTACTAAAAACATAAAAATTAGCTGGGCATGGTGGTGTGTGGCTATAATCCCAGCTACTTGGGAGGCTGAGGCAGGAGAACTGTTTGAACTCGGGAGGTAGAGGTTGCAGTGAGCCGAGATGGCACCACTGTACTCTAGCCTGGGGATAGAGCAAGACTGTGTTGCAAAACAAAACAAAACAAAATGCTGAAGATGTGAAACAACTGTGACTCTCATACAATGCTGGTGGAAATGTAAAATGGCACAGCCACTTTAGGAACAGTTTAGCAGTTTCTTATAAAGTTAAATATACATTAAGCATGTGAACAATCTGACTCCTAGGTATTTACCCAAAGAAATGAAAACATAGGTTCACACAAAGACCTGTATATGAGTGTTTTTAGCAGTTTTATTCATAATTGCAAAAAACTGGAAGCTACCCAAATGTCCATACATTGATGAATGGATAAACAAATTGATACATCCACACCACTGGAATATTACTGAGCAATAGTAAGGAGTGAAGAGTTGTCCCTCGGTGTCTGCAGGGGATTGGCTCCAGGACCCCCTGCAGATACCAAAGTCCACAGATGCTGAAGTATTTTATATGGAATGACATAATACTTGATATAATAAATGACATAAGCCTCGGGTATACTTTAAATACCTAATACAGTGTAAATGGCATGTAAATAATTATACCACGTTTTAAATTTTCTACTGTTTTTATTGTTGTATTATTTTATATATTTTATTTTTTCCAAATATTCTCCATCCATGGTTAGTTGAATCCATGGATGAGGGGAATTCTCTGAATATGGAGGACCGACTGTGCTGATAGGTGCAACAACATGGATGGTGGCATAATCTCAAAAAAATTATGCTGAGTGAGGCCGGGCAAGGTGGCTCACACCTAGCACTTTGGGAGGCTGAAATGGGCAGATCACTTGAGGTCAGGAGTTCAAAACCAGTCTGGCCAGCATGGTGAAACTTCATTTCTACTAAAAATACAAAAATTGGCTGGGCATGGTGGCACACGCCTGTAATCCCAGCTACTTGGGAGGCTGAGGAAGGAGAATCACTTGAACGTGGGAGGCGGAGGTTGCAGTGAGCTGAGATCTTGCTGCTGCACTCCAGCAACAACTCTGTCTCAAAAAAACAATAAAAAACAATACTAAGTGAAAGAAGTCAAACACAAGAGGCTGCATCCTACATGACTTCATTTATAAGACATTCTGAAAAAAAAAACTATAGGAACAGAAATCAGATTAGTAGCTAACAGGGGCTGATGGTGGGAGGAAGGGATTGCCTACGAAGGGAAATGAGGGGGCTTTCTGAGGTGACAGAAATGCTTTATATTGGGAATGTGGTGGTGGTTATGTAACTATACATTTGTCAAAACTCATCAACTATACACTTATAAAGGGTGAATGTTATATGAAAATTATATTTCAATAAACCTGACTTAAGAAAATAATAAAACAAACCTAAAAAACCAACTAAGTAAAAATAAATCTAAGAAAAAAATAACTTACAGTTTTTCCAGTTCAACAGTCATCGTGAGAATGTTCTTGAGTGTTGTAAGTGTGATGTGCGTTGTTCCCATGTCTCTGAAGAAGAAAGCCGAAACATTCATGATATGAACCCATTACAAAATTCTGTACTTCAAAAGATAATTCAAGGACATGTGATTACTTCAATTTTGGCTTCTCTATAAAACAAGCCACTTCAACAGTTTATTTGCCGTAAAATTCCAGAGAGATCTTATTAAAGAAATTTAAGTTGATCTACATCATCAAATTAATAATATTTAAGAGAACTTACTTTTTTTTTTTTAACCATTATCTTACTTCTCATTTCATATTGCATTCACCCATCTTGATTTACTCTTTTCTTCCTTTTTAGAATAATGAACACCTATTCCTCTTTGCTTTCTTGGTTAAGTAATATTCCTCCATGTGTCTACATGTTCCAAATATATACAGGTTCTTCAACACTATTCCTTCCCCCGCTGGCTGTCTTGACCATTATACATCCTTTCTTAATCCTTTTCTTTGCCAATAACTTTTTTCAATAACTCAGTTAAAATTTAAATTATGACTTTTTAGCCTAATGCAAAATACTTTGTCATCTTTGATGACAAATTTAAAAAGCATAAATCATCTCATGACTCATGAGTACTATAGTACTTACAGATATTTTAATGCCGGCAGTTCAAAGAGATATGGATCTTCGACAGCAGTCAGAGGATTCTGATGAAATTCTTGAAAAATGCAATGAAATTAAAATTACCTGCATTTTCAATGTGTGAAACTGCATAAAAAGTCTATATTCATTTTTTGGTATGGAACTTTTAGGTAAAAAAAAAATAATTTTCTGCTTTTACATAATAAATCACCATTAGACCCGTAAAGCACTATTCCTTTGGGAACTACCTAGGTCTCTAGAAGATAAAGTAGAGGAGAGAAAGCAGGGAAGAAATAGAAAAAAAAAAAAAAAAAAAAAAAAAGAAGTGGATAGCACAGAAAAAACATGCCACAGAACTTTTCAGGTCAAAAACCCTAGAAATGACTATGTTGGTAGGAATTCTGACTCTGTAGGAAACACTATTTCTAGTGTCCTCCATAATTCAAGTTGTTCCTCCATAATTCAAGTTCCCTTTTTTTTTTTTTTTTTTTTGAGATGGAGTCTTGCTCTGTTGCCCAGGCTGCACAGCAATGGCTCCATCTTGGCTCACTGCAACCCCCACCTCCTGGGTTCAAGCAATTCTCCTGCCTTGGCCCCCTGAGTAGCTGGGATTACAGGTACCTGCCACCACCCCCCGGCTAATTTTTGTATTTTTAGTAGAGACAGGGTTTCATCATGTTGGTCAGGCTGGACCTGAACTCCCAACCTCGGGTGACCATGGGAAGGCCTTCACTTGTGCTGTTAGGATTACAGGCTGAGAGACCGCGCCTGACTGCTTACCTTTCATCTTTATAAAGTTTTTTAAATTTATGGTTTAATTTGCACAGTTAAGGAAAAAAAAAGGACCAATTCTTTTGCTTTATAGTCAAAGAAAAAGGGATAAATCTAAGAGGAGGAACTGGTCAAAACCATACTCCCATCACATACTCCCACTTGTCTTCTTGTATGTCATCACAGCTTTTGTTACACTGCATGTAACCACCTATCTACTTGTCAGTCTCCTGGGCTATCAGCTACTTGAGGGCAGAGACCACATCTTATTGTCATTGTCATCCCTGTGCCTGGCATGATGTCTGAAATTTACTGGGGATTTAATAAATGTTTATTGAATAAACAAATGACATTTTGTTTATATGTCAATAAAAAGAATAAATTCATTTTGATGTGAATTTTTATTCCAAAATGCTGGAATCTATTTTCTTTTTAATTCTTTAAAGTGAACAAGAAAAGAAAAGAAACAGGAAGAAATAAAATCACCTTTAGGTTAACCCAAGAATCATCACTGTACTTTTGCAGAAATTATAAAAATAATAATTATTACAGTGAGTATCTATTGGGCTGCTAGGTATTCGTGATCAGCATTTCACATTTAATCCTCACAATACCTTATGTGGTAGATATTATTATTGCCCTATTTTATAAATGAGGAAACTGAGGCACAGAGAGGTTACATAACTTGTCCTAGGTCACCAAGCTATGAAGAAGCAAAGCTGTAATCTGAACTCATATGATTAATCTGTATGAAGAAAAAGGTTTACTTTAACCTTATGGTTTTACAATTTTTTCTTTTCTTTCTTTCTTTCTTTCTCTCTCTCTCTTTCTTCATTTCCGTCCCTCCCTCCTTCTTTCCCTTCCCTCCCTTCCCTCCCTTCCCTCCCTCCCTTCATCCCTTCCTTCCTTCCTTCTTTTGAGTTAAAGTTTCCATTTATTGGCTGGGCCTGGTGGCTTAGGCCTATAATCCCAGCACTTTGGGAAGCCAGGAAGGTGGATCATCTGAGGTCAGGAGTTCCAGACCAGCCTGACCAATGTGGTAAAACCCCATCTCTGTCGGAGCCTAGCTCTGTCGCCCAGGCTTGAGTGCAATGGCATGACCTTGGCTCACTGCAACCCCCGCCTCCTGGGTTCAAGTGATTCTCCTGCCTCAGCCTCCTGAGTAGCTGGGATTATAGGTGCCTGCCACCACCCCAGCTAATTTTTGTATTTTTAGTAGAGACAGGGTTTCATCATGTTGGACAGGCTGGTCTCCAACTCCTAACCTCGGGTGATCCACCCTCCTCGGCCTACCAAAGTGTTAGGATTACAGGCGTGAGACACTGCGCCTGACTGCTTACCTTTCATCTTTATAAAGTTTTTTAAATTTATGGTTTAATTTGCACAGTTAAGGAAAAAAAAAGGACCAATTCTTTTGCTTTATAGTCAAAGAAAAAGGGATAAATCTAAGAGGAGGAACTGGTCAAAACCATACTCCCATCACATACTCCCACTTGTCTTCTTGTATGTCATCACAGCTTTTGTTACACTGCATGTAACCACCTATCTACTTGTCAGTCTCCTGGGCTATCAGCTACTTGAGGGCAGAGACCACATCTTATTGTCATTGTCATCCCTGTGCCTGGCATGATGTCTGAAATTTACTGGGGATTTAATAAATGTTTATTGAATAAACAAATGACATTTTGTTTATGTGTCAATAAAAAGAATAAATTCATTTTGATGTGAATTTCTATTCCAAAATGCTGGAATCTATTTTCTTTTTAATTCTTTAAAGTGAACAAGAAAAAGAAAAGAAACAGGAAGAAATAAAAATCACCCTTTAGGTTAACCCAAGAATCATCACTGTACTTTTGCAGAAATTATAAAAATAATAATTATTACAGTGAGTATCTATTAGGTTGCTAGGTATTTGTGATCAGAATTTCACATTTATCCTCACAATACCTTATGTGGTAGATATTATTATTGCCCTATTTTATAAATGAGGAAACTGAGGCACAGAGAGGTTACATAACTTGTCCTAGGTCACCAAGCTATGAAGAAGCAAAGCTGTAATCTGAACTCATGTATTTAATCTGTATGAAGAAAAAGGGTTTACTTTAACCTTATGGTTTTACAATTTTTTCTTTTCTTTCTTTCTTTCTTTCTCTCTCTCTCTTTCTTCATTTCCGTCCCTCCCTCCTTCATCCCTTCCTTCCTTCCTTCCTTCCTTCCTTCCTTCCTTTCTTCCTTCCTTCCTTCCTTCCTTCCTTCCTTCTTTTGAGTTAAAGTTTCCATTTATTGGCTGGGCCTGGTGGCTTAGGCCTATAATCCCAGCACTTTGGGAGGCTAAGGTGGGCAGATCACCTGAGGTCACAGGAGTTTGAGACCAGCCTGACCAATGTGGTAAAACCCCATCTCTGTCGGAGCCTAGCTCTGTCGCCCAGGCTTGAGTGCAATGGCATGACCTTGGCTCACTGCAACCTCCGCCTCCTGGGTTCAAGTGATTCTCCTGCCTCAGCCTCCTGAGTAGCTAGGATTACATGTGCCCACCACCACACCCAGCTAATTTTTGTATTTTTAGTAGAGACGGGGTTTCACCATGTTGGTCAGGCTGGTCTCGAACTCCTGACTTCAGGTGATCCACCCACCTCAGCCTTCAGAAGTGCTGGAATTACAGGCATGAGCCACCGCTCCCGGCTGCCAGATTCTTATGTGGGACTCCTACTGTTATAAAGTGCTTAGTAAAGGTGGTGAGTTTAAGACATTTGTATTGATGCTACCCAAAACTCTTGGGTGGAGGGACCTAATGAGCCTGTTCGCTGGTGTGAGGGCAAAAGAAAAACAGACCCTCAGTGTCTCTTCCCTAAGTTAACATCAGCAAATTAATGAGGACAGAGAGGAGCATCTGCAGAAACTGCTGCTCTAGTCCAGACACATCCTGAACGCCTCCCTCTATCTCAAAATGTACTGTGTGAAACTAGATTTCTGAACCACAAGGCAGGTGGAAAGTCTTCTCGAAAGTCAGATGTAGAGGAGAATCTTCACCTTGAGTCCCCCTCAGGCCACTGAATATACCCACTCTGATTTGATGGGTATGTTATACAGAGAAATCATAGAATTTTTGCACTTACGGTAGAAGAGTAGTCAGGAAAGTATATGGAATTAAAATAGAGCGATGTATTTTCTTTACAAAATTTTTTTTTTGCACAATAGCTTAACATAAACACCATCTTGGCCAGGCATGGTGGCTCACACCTGTAACCCCAGCACTTTGGGAGGCTGAGGTGGGCGGATCACCTGAGGTCACAGGAGTTCGAGACCAGCCTGGAGGGGAGGTTGGAGTGTAGTGGCACAATCTCGGCTCACTGCAACTTCCACCTCCCGGGTTCAAGCCATTCTCGTGCCTCAGCCTCCCGATAGCTGGGATCACAGGTGCCCGCCACCACGACCTGCTAATTTTTGTATTTTTAGTAGAGATGGGGTTTCACCATGTTGGCCAGGCTGGTCTCAAACTCCTGACCTCAAGTGATCCTCCCACCCCGGCCTCCCAAGGTGTTGGGATTATAGGCATGAGCCACTATGCCCGGCCCTACACTTTGGATTTAACTTTGATTCCTGCTCATATGCAGAGTTTCAAACTGCTTAAATGTCTGCAACATTTAGCTGCAAGGAAGAAAGCTTAACACAAAGTCCTCCAGGGAGCAAAAAACTGCACCACTACGCCCAGCTAATTTTTTTGTATTTTTAGTAGGGATGGGGATTCACCATGTTGGCCAAGCTGGTGTTGAACTCCTGACCTCAGGTGATCCATCCCCCTCAGCTCCTAAAGTTCTGGGATTACAGGCCTGAGCCACCCCGCCCAGCAACAAGGCTAATTTGAGGGTCACTTGTTTGATGCCTTTTCTTGCCCATGCCATAGGTCAGAACTAGGACAAGCACAGCAGGTCATATAACTGTATGAGTTTTTATACAAAATAGTTGTTTACATGTATTCATCTTCTATTTCACTTACAAGTTGTGTAAAAACTGCATTCTGTGCCAGGCCTGAAATGTTCCAAAGCTCAGTTCCGTAATTAAATTGCAGCCCAGATTTCTACAAAAAAAGACATAAGCCAAAGGAAAAAAAATTGTTTCAGAACATTTATCATTTGCTGTGAGTCTAATTTATATACGATGGAACATAACCTCAATCCTTTCTCTATGCACTAAGGAAATCTCACTGTGGAAGATACTGGCTTATAATTTATACTTTAACGCTGCACATGTGGCGCATTAGCTACAAAACAGTGAATGCTCAGTAAATACCCGTGTTAAGTGATCTTTATTTCTCTAGAACAGGATTTCACAACTTCAGTACCATCGACATTTTGGACTATATAACTCTTTGCCGTGGGGGTTTGTCTTATACTTTGAAGGATGTTTAGCAGCATCTCTGGCCTCTGCCCACCAGATGCCAGGAGCCACAACCACAGTTTTGTCAACCAAAACTGTCTCTGGACATTACCAAATGGCACCTGAGTACAAAATCACACCAGTTGAGAACCACTGCTCTCTGATGATTCACTATGAAATGTGTAGTAATTCTCACACTAATCTTTGCTAGAGACAAAAAGGACTTGCAATATAATTTTAGTACCTTTCTACTGGTAAAATTTTAATCATATTTCAAAATGAATAGCAAAGAGGTTTACAATTTTTATAAAAATTCCAAATGTAATAAAGTTATATTTGTAACTTACATATACTGCAAAAATGGTAGTGATTCAAACGTACGTCTTTCAATATACTGTATTTTATTGCAGGATAAATCTCTAGGAAAAATAAAATGAAAATATTGCCTTGATTAGTTATTAGATGTTGATTAGTATGAATAATAGCAAGAGTTTAGAATAATATTGAATACACATTTTTCATCTCAACTCTAAACGTTTGGACTTGTATTTGAACTTTCCAGAGCCCCTAACCCTGCCCATACCTCTCCTAGAGTCTCACTTTCATGGTTTTAATAAATAAAATACAACTTAATGGACTTTGGAATTAATTTTTCCTGAGAGCAGTAGACTTGATTAGATGCCCTTTTGTAGTCTCATCAAATCCTAGATTATAAGCTCAAAGCTCTTATCTCTATATATAGTTTCTAATATTAAAACGAATAGCCTCACATTTATACACCTTCCTCGTTTAGGTTTGTTTTCCTAAGCCACTTCAGTATCAGAAGAAATAAAAGACATCCTTTCACAGCATTTGAAAGGAAGTTACTTAATACATAACTTTGAACTAATATTCAAATCATATTAATACAATTAATTTCTATCGTATTAATAGAAATTGATTTTTGGTTTTATATTGCTTTAATATTTCATGAAAGCAATTCCTTCAGTTATACAGTGATGGGGCTTTTCCCTCCCTCTTTACCTGGATGGTGTAACGTTGTCTGGCTGATGTCTCCAACTCTAGCCTCTCCCTTCCTAAACTATCCTGCACACAGTCATCATATAAATTCTCCAGAGGTGGCTTGCAAAGACCAGCATCTCCTGGGAAATTATTGAAGATGCAAATTCTTGGTCCCACTCTAGACCAACTGAATCAGTAACTACGAGGGTGGAGTCCAGAACTGAGTTCTAACGTGCCCTCTCAATGACTGTGACGCAGATCTATCTTACAGCACTGCTGTGGTAACACGGTTCCCCATGTTGGCTCCTCAGCTTGGCATTCAAAGCCCTAGAAGATCTGGCTCCATTTTCCTACCCTCCCTCCTTGTACTCTACGGGTACTCATGGCATTCCTCGAATACTTTCCGTGTTTTGCCCTTCTCCCATTTTCCCTTTTGCAAGTTTAGAATATTGTCCCCAAGATGTCTGTCCGATGCTACACAATGGCCCTTCAAAGTCCTATTCAAATGGGATTGTTCTCGTAACATCTTCCTGGGTCCAAACTGAAGTCATTTTCCCCTCTTCTATGCTTCAGAAACAATTTATCCCTCCTAGTGCCCACATCCATTTCTTTTTTTTTTTTTTTTTTAGATGGAGTCTCGCTCTGTCGCCCAGGCTGGAGTGCAGTGGCGCAATCTCGGCTCACTGCAAGCTCCTGGCCCCCGGGTTCATGCCATTCTCCTGCCTCAGCCTCCTGGAGTAGCTAGGATTACATGTGCCCACCACCACCCACCCGGCTAATTTTTTGTATTTTTAGGAGAGACGGGGTTTCACCGTGGTCTCCATCTCCTGACCTCGTGATCCGCCCGCCTCGGCCTCCCAAAGTGCTGGGATTACAAGCGTGAGAATGTAGTTATTTTACATCCCATTTTTTCTGAGCATAAACTCCTTGAACGCATGAACTACGGCAATGCTCATCTGCATTGCCCACCATGTTTAAAACTGACACATGGAAATAAAGTAAATTCAAATATTTGTAAAACAAATGAATAGCTGGCCGGGTGCGGTGGCTCATGCCTGTAATCCCAGCACTTTGGGAGGCTGAGGCGGGTGGATTACAAGGTCAGGATATCGAGACCATCCTGGCTAACTAGGTGAAACCCCGTCTCTACTAAAAACACAATAAATTAGCTGGGCGTGGCGGCATGGGCCTGTAGTCCCAGCTACTCAGGAGGCTGAGGCAGGAGAATGGAGTGAACCCGGGAGGCAGAGCTTGTGGTGAGCCGAGATCGCGCCACAGCACTGCAGCCTGGGCGACAGAGTGAGACGCCGTCTCAAATAAATACATAAATAAATAAATAGCTGGGGGAGCGAGTAGAAGGAAAATGATTATTTTAAAGCAAATGTAGTTTTATTACTTCATGGCCTCTGTAGCACTTTGGCATCCACTTCAGGGTCTTTTCACCCACTTTTCTTAAGCCTTTCACATTTGAAATAATCTGTTTGCAAAAGAGCATCACTAATAAGGATTAATGACATACACACCTCTATGGACAGAGGATAAGAATCAAGCTTTCACAGCAATTGAACATAGTATCTTCTTGTCTATTAACAGACAGAAATACTATGCAGGTATCCCTTTCTTGGTAACAGGGCTGGGTAGATAGTTACTGTGTAATTAGTGAAGGGTTAGGGGCATTTCTGATATGCTTCTTAGTGTAAACATTTCTAGCTCTACCACTTAACCATCATTTTAAACATCTGTTTTAATATAACAATTCCCAAAATGAAATCCTTAATACTAGTCTATTTTCTTGGTAGCTTAATATTCTTGATAATTATTATTTCTATAATTCAGCTGATTTCAAATATTTAAATGTTAATTTAATTCCGATTAAATTACTAAAAATTTGGGGATTAATGATGTTCAAATGAATGTAGATGGTCCATATTTTCTTCTCCTTTAGGCAACAATCTGAAGTTAACTTTAATTCCTTTCATCCTACTAAACCAACTTTTTCAAATCTTTTTTTGTGAAGGTCAGACAGTAAATATTTTAAGGCTTTGTGGGCCACATATGATCTCTCTCGCATATTTCTCTTTTTTCTTTCACAGTCCTTTAAAAATGCAAAAACCATTCTTAACTTAATAGGCTATTAAAAAATAGACCCTAAGTTAGATTTGATCTATTGGCTGTAGATTGAATAGAAGAAGATGGTATGTAAATCCTTATAAAACAAGGTTCATATGGGTGTCAGTCACTGCTCAGATCTTCTTACCATGTGAAATTTTTTCTGTCTGTATTTTGTCTATACAATTTAAAAACTGAAAATGCATAGGACGTAGCTAATGCTAGAGATGGGCTGAGACCCTATACAAACTTACAGAATTGCAGAATTTTATTGCTGGAAGAAATCTTAGAGATTATCTAATTTGAACCCCTTCTTCATTTTAAAAATAATATGACTAAAAACTCAAAAATATGATTAACTAACTTACAAATACTGGAGGGATAGCAGGCCTTCAAATGAATCGTTATGTAATTCAGTCAAATAATTTTCACTGAGAATTCTGGAAAATGAAAAAGTTATTTCTAGATTAAAATGCAAACTACAACTATTTGCTACACAGGACTATCTCATGCATGTGGAGGAAAGCTGGGTCATGGTCATTTCTAGATGCTGGTATCTGCTCTGCTTTCATTCCAACCTTTTCTTACATTTTCCATTTTGTGTCCATCTCTCTCTACCACCACCACCACACACACAGGCAAGCACACACACACACAACACATGCAAGCACACACACACACGCAAGCACACACACACATGCAAGCACACACACACACGCAAGCACACACACATGCAAGCACACGCACACAAGCAAGCACACACACACACAAGCACACCGCTCCACTCTTCCCACCAAATTCTATCTTTAATGACTCCTCTCTAGATCATAATATACCTTTCAGAATCCAACTCTGGGTGGCACCAAGATCAGCAGAATCTCCATTTCCTCCTCTCTTTTCCCAAACCTAATTATGAAAGCCCCACATGGGACCATGTCAGGGCTGCAAGTGAAGCCATTCAACTTTTTTCTCCCATCAAAAAAATGTGAGAACTACAATGTGCATAAAGTGCACATAACATAAATGTTGTTTATATTTAATTTAATTTCTGAGACAGGGTCTCATTCTGTTACCCACACTGGTCTCAGACTCCTGGCTCAAGTGATCCTCCTGTCTCTGCATCCCAAAGTCTTGGGATTGCAGACATGAGCCACCTCACCTGGCCAAATATTCAGTTTAATAATTGTAAAGCAGATACCCATGTAAACATTGTTACAAAAGATTATTGCTAGTATCCCAGAAGCCCCAGTGTGCCCCTTTCCAATCATATTCCTCTCTCTAACCCTAATAGGTAACCACTACCCTGACTTTTGTAATGATTTTCTTGCTTTTAAAATGTAGTCCTGGCCTGGCATGGTGGCTCATGCCTGTAATCCCAGCATTCTGGAAAGCCAAGGCACATGAATCACCTGAGGTCATGAGCTCGAGACCAGCCTGTCCAACATGGCGAAACTCTGTCTCTACTAAAAATATAAAACTTAGCTGGACATGGTGGCGGGCACCTGTAATTCCAGCTACCCAGGAGGCTGAGGCAGGAGAATCCCTTGAACCCGGGACGTGGAACTTGCAGTGAGCCAAGATCACACCACTGAACTCCAGCCTGGGCAACAAGAACAAAATTCCGTCTCAAAAAATAAATAAAGCAATTCTCCTGCTTCAGCTTCCCAAGTAGATGGGATTATAGGCACCCACCACCATGTCTGGCTAATTTTTGTATTTTCAGTACAGATGGGGTTTCGCCATATTGGCCAGGCTTGTCTCAAACTCCTGACCTCAGGTGATCCGCCTGCCTCGACCTCCCGAGGTGCTGGGGTTACAGGTGTGAGCCACTGCACCTAGCATGTGTTTTATTTTTAATTTAGAACTCATGTATGTCTTGTCTATATAAGTCAAACTAATGATGTGACACAAACTGTTGTGAAAAATGTTACTTTGAATGTAAGCATTTTTTCCAAAATAATTTACGTGTCTAAACTGATTCCTTCTATAAATCAGGAAAAAAATGATAAAACAATTCAACAGGAAAATGAACAAAGGCCAGAAAACTCAGAGAAGAAACACAAATGTTCAATAAACATATAAAGATATTTAATTAAATTCATGAGTAATCAGAAAAATTCAAATTTAGATGGAATCCCTTTTATTCATTCATAACTTCAGCAAAAAGTTGGAGAATACCCAGTGGTGAAAAGGTGTTGGGAAATGAATGCTGTCATATTCTGCTGACAATCAAGTAAGTTGGCACAACATTTTTGAAGGTAATTAAAATTTTATATCTACATAGTCTTCACCCCAACTCTTCCATTTCTAGATATCTATGCTACAGGAATACTTGCCCACTAAGCATAATCTAAACATTCATCAATGGGGAAATTATTAAATAAACTATGATGCATCCATACTATGGATTATGCGAATATCATATGATATGTGATACCATGAAGTGAAAGAATCAAGTTGCAAGATGTTACCCTTTATGTAGAGAAAAAAGATTTTAAAAACCACACACCAAATCTATTTTGCTTTATGTAAATATGTATGTAGGCAAATGGGGAAAAGTCTGGAAGCATGTATACTAAACACAGAGTAGCATTACCTCAGGGATGAGGGAGTAGGGCACAAGGAGGGTTTTTGTTATACCTGTTATTGCATTTTTATACATTAAAAATAGAATCATGGGCTGGGGGTGGTGGCTCATGCCTATAATATGAGCACTTTAGGAGGCCAAGGTGGGAGGATCACTTGAGCCCAGGAGCTCAAGACCAGCCTAAGCAGCATAGGAAGACCCTGTCTCTACAAAAAATACGAAATTAGGTGGGCGTGGTGGCATGCACCTGTGGTCGCAGCTACTTGGGAGGCTGAGGTGAGAGGATCACTTGCGCCTGGGAGGTGAAGGCTGCAGTGAGCTGTGATTGTGCCACTGCACTGCAGCCCAGAGGACAAAGTAAGACCCTGTCTCTGAAAAAAAAAAGAGAGGAAAAAAGGAATATAACCATGTATTATTTGTATGATAAAAAATAAATTTAAATTGCCTCTTATTTTAAAGAGAGCCTACCAAATTTAATTTTAAAATAACCATACGATTGCAATCAACAGTGGTTGATTTGGGGTATGGAGGAGAAATATCTTTCCTCAGAGGTACCGACCTAAAATTCTGGACCAAGAAGGATCTTACAATGCAGTTAGCCTTTTGTCATATTTGGAGAGAATATACTCACAGTTTCTCGGTCCAACTGTATGCTTTCCATACATTTCCATCAATGTAAGAAATATAGTTTCCTTGGAAATTTCTGTGAAGAAACACAGTTTATATCCTTGAATAGGTAGGAAAACAATGAACACGATAAATAAAAGAATCATTGCAACCTTGTTGGGGATATTCAGAAACAGAAAATAACACCTGCTTTCTCATTTCCAGAGCTATCAGCTTCCCAGTTTGCACAATTCATCAAGAAATTATGCGGGGCCACTGGCACAAATGATGAGGCATCTCCCGGAAGCTTAACTTCCTATCCATCCCATCTCTTGCACAGATGATGCCAGTTAATTACTTTGAATGTAAGTATTTTATATAAAAGCACTTATGTGCCTAAACAGACTCCTACAAATCAGTACCAAAATGGTAAATAATTCCACAGAAATATGGGCAAAAGCTTATCATTATCAACAAGTGAGAAGAAAGAAACCCTGTGCCAGGTGACACCAAAGCTTTGGCCCAGTGGCCTCTGTTGAAACATCCTAGGCTTTTTCTTTCCACTCCTATTACAACTGATCTGATTTGGCCCCTTCACACTTTACTCCTACATTTTGCTAGACTTTTCTATTTTGTCTCCCTGAAATAAGCGTTTCCTTTTGGGCACTCTACATACGGATTCTAAAATAATCCTTTGCATGTCTATACTTGAACATAAAGCAAAAAAACAAAACAAAATAAAATAATCTTCCTGTTTTCATCATTTAATCTCTCTTGCTTGGAAACTTTCAATGGCTTTCCATACCCCATTGTGTACTCTTTAAGACCCAAGTAAAATTTTAGCTTATCCATGTAGCTTTCCCTGATCTTCACACCTCGAGGACCACAGACTCTGGTAAATTCTAGCACCGATGGTATGCATTATCTTTTAGTAATTAATTCTATATACCTCCCTTTTTATGCCTATTCTCTTTCTTCCCTCCTATCATTTTCCTGTTATGCAGACAATAGCATACTTGCTCCTGGGTTTGACACAAAATGAGTGCTACATAGAAAAAGCCAGGGACAAAGATGAGTTCTGGACCTAACTAAAGGACTGAGTAATCATGTTAACAGCCAACACTCCTACATATGCTAGGGACTGATGAAGTGTTTCATATATTCCCTCACCTAAATTTCACAACAATCCTATGAAATGGTAACTAGCATAATCCCCAGTTTAAAGGTGAGGAAATTGAGTCACAGAGCAGAATAACTTGCTCTGGATCACCAAGCTAATAAACAGACCTGGGTTCAAATCCAGGCAGCCTGGCTCCAGAATCAACTCTTAACCACTTAGAGCATCATCACTGAGATCGGGAGAGTGACAGGCTGCTGTAAAGAGGGTGAAGTGGGACAGGCGCGGTGGCTCACGCCTGTAATCCCAGCACTTTGGGAGGCTAAGGTGGGTGGATCACCTGAGGTCAGGAGTTCAAGACCAGCCTGACCAACATGGAGAAACCCCATCTCTACTAAAAACACAAAAAATTAGCCAGGGTGGTGGGCATGCCTGTAATCCCAGCAACTCAGGAGGCTGAGGCAGGAGAATCACTTGAACCCAGGAGATGGAGGTTGCGGTGAGCCAAGATTGTGCCATTGCACTCCAGCCTGTGCAACAAGAGTGAAACTCTGTCTCAAAAAAAAAAAAAAAAAAAGGTGAAGTGAAAATAGGAGCAGAGCAGCGGTTAAGCAATGATGTGATGGGGCTAAATAAGAATGGATAAGAAAATGAGTAAAAGACTGGGGTAAAAGTAAAAGACTGGAGAATGGGTCTAACTAACATTAAAGGAGAATGAGGAGAAGGGAGAGTTGACAAGCAAAGGTGAAAGCAGAAAGTCAGTTGTCAGTACGGCTTGGGGAGATAAAGAAGGCCCAGGAAGGCCTACAGGAAAAGGCTGCCATGTCAGGCAAGACACAGAGGATGATTGAGGAAAGGTGATTCTTACAAGGTGGTGAAGATGCCATTGTAGGTGTTGGGCTCTGGCACAGGCACTTGGTGGAGCCTCTGCTTTGGGCTGAGATCAACACATGACAGAGTCTCATCTCCGCAGGTACAGAGCTCACATATGTTGGTGCTTGTGGAGGCCTTCTGTTCCTCTAGTGCAGTTTCAGACTGCACCAATGAATCCTGCGAAGATTCTAACTTTGTAGGTGGACCTGTGACCTCAGTCAGGCTTCGATGCAGAGTCTGAACCTGGTCTGGATGAGGAGCTGTAGTCTTCTCCAGGACTGTGGAATGTCCAATCTCTGTAGTGGGTTCTGGAGTTATGGCAAGCCCCGGGTCTGGAGGCTGAGCTGAGGTTTCCTCTGTGGTTGGAGATGGTTTAACCTCAAGTTGGGGTAGAACTTTCTTAGGAGGCTGAGTTGGGGTCTCCTGCATGGTTGGAGAAAGCTCAACTTCTGTCGTGGTTTCTGGAATGATGGTAAGTCCCAGGTCCAAAGGTTGAACAGTGACACTGGGCAATGTTGAATGCTGAGCTGGATCCTGGCCTGGTGTTGGGACTGTCACCTCATAATGAGCTGGAGGTTGAGCAGCAAATTCCTTAGGTGGCTCTGGAAGCTGAACTGGGACCATTTGCTGCCTTGAAGGTTCTACCTCCTTAGGGGACTCTGGAGCCTGAACTGTGGCCTCCTGCTTGGTCAGAGAAGGTTCTGCCTCCATAGGGGGCTCTGGAATCTGAGCTGGAACCTCCTGCTGAGTTACAGATGGTTCTACCTCCTGAGGGAACTCTGGAGGCAAAGATGGGGCCGTCTGCTGGGTCAGAGAGGGTTCTATCACCATAGCGGGGTCTGAAGACTGAGCAGGGACTGCCTGCTGGACTGGAGAGGATTCTACCTCTTTAGGTGGCTTTAAAAGCCGAGTTGGGGCCTGCTGTAGGACTGGAGATGGTTTGACCTTCTCAGGTGGCTCTGATGGCTGAGCTGCTATCTCCCACTGTGGTGGACTGACCTCTACAGTCGACTTGCGAGGATGACCCGAGGCTTCCTGCTGGGTTGCAGATGGTTCAACCTCCTTATGGGGCTCTGGTGGCTCAGCTGGGAGCCCTTGCTGGACTGGAGATTCAATCTTTTCAGGAGAATGCAGAGGCAGGGAAGGGAGATCAGGCTGGGCTAGAGAAAAGTCAGCCTGTTCAGGGAATAGGAGGGTTGTCCTGCTGGACTGGAGAAGGTTCTACCCCCATAGTGACTGCTGTAGGTTTGGTAAGCTCCCTATCTAGATCTAGATATGACACATCTAGAGGTGAACCTATTGCTTCATCATTCAGTGAACTTCCAAAGTCTGGGGAGAGCTGAGATGGAGGCTGAGTTGTGGTCTCTTTATGGACTGGAGGAAGTTCATAATTTTCAGGTCTACTTAGCTGCTGAATTATAATGTCTTGCTGGTCTTTCAAACGTTGAAACTGCTCAGGGGACATTAAGGGCTGAGCTGGGGCCTCCTGCTGGGCTGGAGAAGATTCAACCTCCCCAGAAGACTCAGAAGGCTGAGCTGGCTGCTCCTGCTCACTGGGGGAAAGTTCAGCCTCCATGGGAGGACCTCGTGGCTCAGTTGGGGCCTCCTGTTGGGTTGCAGAAGGTTCCACCTCCTCTGGAGGCTGAATTTTGGCCTCCTTCTGGGCTTGGGCAGATTCTTTCTCATTTTTGGGCTCTGAAGTCATGGTAACCTCCACATCTGCAGGTTTAACTGTAATGTTGGGCAAGTTGTAATGAGCTTGATCCTCACCTGGAGGTTGAACTGTCACTTCATGATTCAGTGGAGTTTGAGCCAGACTCTCCATAGAGGACTCTGGAGGCAGAGCTGGGGCCTCCTGCTGGGTTGAAGGTTCTACCTCCTGAGGGAGCTGTGGAAGCTGTGCTGGGGCTTCTTCCTGGAGTGAAGAGGACTGAATGTCTTCCAGGGTCTCTGCATTTTGAGTTTCGGACTCTAGATGGAATTGAGAAAGTCCAACTTGCTCAGGTGGCCCTGGAGGCTCATCTGCATTCACCCGGAGTTCTGGAGGCAGGCTGCTGGGATACAGTGTGTCCATACTCAAATATTCATCCTGCAAAGTCTGTTTCTGACGCTGAGGTTTGGATAATTGGTGTAGAATCCCAACAATCTCAGCAAGGCTCCAACGCTCAGCTAGATTTTTCTTCAGGTTCTTGGGCGAAACAACAAATTTGGTTGGTTTTGAAACCTTACTGTGTAGTGGAACAAGTATATCATCTGCCTGATGACCTGCAGCCCGATCTAGATCTGCAGTTTGAACCTTATTTTTGAGGCGAGGAAGCTGAACTGTGGCCTGGTTCTGATCCCCGTCCAGCAGTGGAACCACCTCTGGGAGCCTTTCTTGAGGAGTCAGCTTGTCATTTAAATCCTGATGTACAGCCAAGAACTGCTCTGGCCCCAGGGGCAGCTCTCCAGCTGAATCCATGTCCAGGAATGGAGCCAAATTTTCAGTCGATTCCTGGGGCAGGGCTGACATCTGCGAAGAAGCAGAGGGCCCCAGGTAATCAAAGTCCCCCGGGGCTGCTGGGGGAGCAAGTGCATGGGGAGATTCCCACAAGAGATGGGAGGAGCGGGAAGACCAGGGCTCAGGTGGCCCCATGGGGTTAGAGGTCAGCTGGAGCGGGTCCTTGACCCACACCAGAGGCTGAGCATCCTTGACTAGCAGACCCAATAGTTGCCACGTAACGAGGGGCCATGGGCCCCAGAAACACAGCCAAGACATGACACAGGCTGGTGCTGCGCACTCAATGGGAGCCATTCTGGCAGCCCGGAGATGCTCATGCCCTTTATGAGCGTGCGCCCCGCCCTGTCTTTATGACACCTTTAGTTATGTCACCTTTATTAGGCTGAGGTCCAGATCTGCTCCATGCTACCAGGGCAATCTTATGTCACAATCCCACCCAAGCACCCCTTCCCAACCTGCCCGGCCAGAACACCTCTCCACTCCCCTTAGTGAGGAAGGATTTGGGCCGCAGGCCAGGGTGGTCCCAGGACTCCAGTGGCCTGTTGTGGTGTGGTGTGGTGGGGTGGGGTCGGGTGGGGGCGCGGCAGAGCTTCCCAAGTAAGTCGCGGGACCTCGCCTTGGGATCTTCAGAAGTGCTAGTTCACAGGCCGGGCGCAGTGGCTCACGCCTGTAATCCCAGCACTTTGGGAGGCCGAGGCGGGCGGATCACGAAGTCAGGAGATCGAGACCACAGTGAAACCCCATCTCTACTAAAAATACAAAATTAGCCCGCCTTGGTGGCTGGCCTGTAGTCCCAGCTACTGAGAGGCTGAGGCAGGAGAATGGCGTGAACCCAGGAGGCGGAGCTTGCAGTGAGCCGAGATTGCGCCACTGCACTCCAGCCTGGGCGACAGAGCGAGACATGTGCACAGCTTTAGCAAATTAAAGCCCAAGATAAACGCTCGAGATCTACTATCCAGAGGCAAAATCAGAGTTTACTATAACTCATCATTTGGAGAGCTTACCAATCAAGGAATCTGTAATGAAAGCTGCAGTTTTCCTCTTTCCTATTTTTTGTTTTAAACACAAAAATCAATGACTAAGAACTTAATACTGGATGACAAATCACATCCACACTATTCGTTAAATAGCCTCACAGTTAAACACATCTTAAAGACCAATCAAATCAGTATTTACATTTTATAAATTTCTGAAGACATCATTAGAAAGCTTATATATCCCTTCATTAAACAAAATAGGGAACTGCATCTGATGGTGGTGGAATGAAATTTTAAAATTAAAAACACCTGTATTTACAGCAGCATTGATCCTTTATAAACAAAGAATATGAAAATGCAATATCTTTAAGTATAATAACAAATTGAGGTGATGTTACTCAACCACAGTGCTCGGAGTTGGAATAAAAACCTATTGGTGCTTGTTAATGTGCCAGTAGTGAATCCACTTTCTGTGGGAGAAAATCCAACTGCAAATATGTGCGTGAAACACATATAACACAGGGCAAAATTGCTCAAAATGATTCAAGTCAGCTTATCCGTATTGGATATTCTGTTCATGAAACACATTACAAAGACATCCTTGCAAAGAAATAAAAGGCTTAACAGTTTTCTAGTTGACTTTTTAAGAACACTTCTCCCCTTAAAAGTGACATCTTAAAATCTCAAACGTGTTCTTCCCTTGGTTTGCAATCCTAATTTAAAGATATGAACAGCTTAATTTTTCATGTGATTATCTAATTAAAAAAGAAAAACCAAAACAAGCAAAATGTTCAAGTTAAAAAAAACATACTCGGTGAGCGATGCACTAAAATTATCCACATGAAAACAAATGGTCAGTAATCTTATAAAGCAACATAGCATTTCACTGTCAACAGTGTGAAAATTTAACATCATCTCAAACAGGCGTAAGATGAAGAAGTGCTATTTTTTAACTGTAAAATGAACTTATGTAATGTAAAATATCTTACATTATAATTTTTCATTCCAAATTGATAAATGATTTCAAAAACAAGGATCAAAGTTTGACTGCAAATAGTAATGCAATATAATTTCATAAAAATCCTTCAATTTCTATTTTTTCCCTTTTCTGTAGTTGATATATGAAGACCACTTCAATTTCTAAAAAAGGGAACCATTCCAATTTTCCCTCCTCAAGAAAATGTCTCACAATTACAAAGTAGAAAAACAGCCAGTCATAAATGCAAAAAAATTCTAATTTATATATGAAATAACTTCTAGATTATCAATTCAACATATTTGATGGCAATTGTTGAGTTTAAAAATACTTTGAAATATTGCTTTTCATGCTTAAAGTACAGAATGTTTTAATGATGTCAATAAAAGTGATATACATGTAATGCTGCATAATGAAGTGAAGTAGAACCCTGATACAAATATCCTTGTTGAAATCATTTACTTCATCTAACAGTGCCTGTTTGGAACCTATGATTAAAAACAAAAACATAATTCTTCTTAGAGGATGAATTCCCTAAAATGTAATTTCAGTGTTTGTCCATAACACGGGGTTAGATCTTTTCAGAGTTTTTGTTTTTTGCTCTGTTTTGAAACCCCTGAGACGCTGTTTCCAAAGCTTTCTCTTTTGAGTTAATTTCACTAAATCCATTTGCTGTCCCATTTTGTTCTTCAGTTATTTCTTCGTTTGCAGGGGAAGCAGATTCCCCCTTTTCTTTCTTTCTTTCTTTTTTTTTTTTTTTTTTTTGAGACAGAGTCTTGCTCTGTCGCCCAGGCTGGAGTGCAGTGGCGCAATCTCCGCTCACTGCAGTCAGCCCTGGTTCACGCCCATTCTCCTGCCTCAGCCTCTCCAAGTAGCTGGGACTACAGGCGCCTGCCACCACACCGGCTAATTTTTTGTATTTTTAGTAGAGACGGGTTTCACCGTGGTCTCGATCTCCCGACCCTCGTGGATCCTCCGCCTCAGCCTCCCAAAGTGCTGGGATTACAAGCGTGAGCCACCGCGCCCGGCAGATTCCCCCCCCTTTTCTAATTTTTGCTGCATTTCACGGAGCTTGGTAACAGCTTTATCTATTGACATTATGCTAATAAGATTAAAGTTATGCATGCTGACTAGATGAAGCATAAAGTTTTGACAAAAATTCTTCTTAATTATTTTCTGTCCGTAATTTTCTACAAAAAGCATACAGGCATGATTCATTTGATTGTCAGCAATAAACCTATTTAATAAAAACAGAATATCAATAGCAATACAAAGCATTTTTGTCAAATGCAATAGTGATAACCATTATAAGACTATATCCAACTCCAGTAAATAAAAGATTAAAGAAGTGATAAAACTATAGAGAAACTGAGATTCAATCATCTGAATGAGCTTACCATTTTAGGAATTTCAACAGATTTAATCTAATTTAAGCTTAAACAGGTGCCATTAGAACAGTAGATATAATTTCTATTCTTCAATTTCATAAGCAGTCTTAAAAGCATAAAATATTTGGGCCAGGTAATTATGCCTGTAATTCCAGTGCTTTGGGAGGCTGAGGCAGGTGGATCACAAGGTCAGGAGATCGAGACCATCCTGTCTAACACGGTGAAACCCTGTCTCTACTAAAAATGCAAAAAATTAGCTGGGCGTGGTGGCCGGTGCCTATAGTCCCAGCTGCTTGGGAGACTGAGGCAGGAGAATGGCGTGAACCTGGGAGGCGGAGCTTGCAGTGAGTCAAGATCGCACCGCTGCACTCCAGCCTGGGCGACAGAGGGAGACTCCATCTCAAAAAAAAAAAAAAAAAAAAAAATGTAGTACAGACAAGGTCTCACTATATTGCCCAGGTTGGTCTTGAATTCCTCAACTCAAGTGATCCTCCTGCCTTGGCATCCTAAAGTGCCAGCATTATAAGTGTGAGCCACCACACCAAGCCGGGAACATACTTTTAGCCACAAAGGAATAAGAAACAAAATTGTTCTCCTTTCACCTCTATGAAATGGTAAACAAATCCAAAAAGCCACGTTTTATTCTGAAAAATTAACCAATTGTTAACAATTGTGGTAATAACTGTGGTAATTTTCAGGATTTCCAGACATGTAACACGTGGCAATAAAAGGCATGAAAATTGGGTCATTAAATGAACCTACAGCTCTGTCTTGCCTTCTGCTGCTCCCTGGTTGTGGTCCCACCAAGGTGGCTTTTTTTTTTTGGAGATAGGGTCTCATTCTGTTGCCCAGGCTGGAGTGCAGTGGTGCAATCTTGGCTCACTGCAATTTCCATTTCCCGGGTTCTTCAAGTGATTCTAGTGCCTCAGCCTCCCGAGTAACTGGGATTACAGGTGTGTGACACTGCACCGCTGGGTTTTCTTGTAATGCTTGTGGAGACAGGGTTTCACCATGTTGGCCAGGCTGGTCTCGAACTTCTGACCTCAAGTGATCCACCCGCCTTGGCCTCCCAAAGTGCTGGGATTACAGGCATGAGCCACTGTGCCCACCTCTATAAAATGTTTTGAGTGTGAACGAGTCAACCCTGATAGAGTTTGCAAGCATGGGAGAAACACTACTACAAGAGTTAGGATGGGCACCAGTGATTTCTGAGGAGGGTCTATGATGATGACACCCTTTCCTACGGACGCCAGGGTTGCAGCAGCCTATTTCCTCTTGAAAGCTGACGGAATCACAACCCTGATATATAATGCTGCAATGACTCACATCTCTGCAACAAGTTCTAAAGACAAGGTCCGGTTTTTGCCCTGATTTTATTAATACTAATGAATATAATATTAATTCATTGTTATAAATAATACCAAAAGGAATGTCTTTGTACCCAAAAGAAACCTGCCAAACCAAAAAAACATTGGACTAGAATAAAATTTGGGACAAATATACATTAATGGAATTTTAAATAAGATTCTAACACACGCAGATTTCTAGGATGTGAAACAGCAAAAGACCATAAAGATAATAAAATATTTAAATTAATTTAGAAATACCCTACCGATGCTTTATGACATGGAGATTCCAGAGTTTCATCACTTCTTTCTCTCCTTCATTAACATCAGAAAATTCTTCAATTTGCTGGGAAAAAGAAAGAAAAACACCTATTAAACACATATTTTAAGAAAAATTTGTGAGAATATCAAAACAGAATGGAACTAAAAATACCACAACATATTTATACAGCAAAGTTGCAACATTTCTTAAAATTAACTTCTATTTAAGCAGTCATTTAATTTAATTAATTTATTTATTTAGAGACAGAGTCTTGCTCTATCGCCCCGGCTGAAGCACAGTGGCACGATCTCAGCTCACTGAAACCTTGACCTCCCGGGTTCAAGTGATTCTCCTGTCTCAGCCTCCCGAGTAGCTGGGATCTCAAGCATGCGCTACCATGCCCAGTTAACTGTTGTATTTTCTTTTAGTAGAGACGGGGTTTTGCCATGTTGGCCAGGCTGGCCTCAAACTCCCGACCTCAGGTGATCCACCCGCCTTGGCCTCGCAAAGTGCTGGGATTACAGGCTTCAGCACACCCGTCACATTTCTTATAAAAAGGGAAAGCCTAAATTACGATTACCTATAAATATAAAAATGAAAACACACAATACAAGTTTACTTAAAGAAAATCCATCTTCCCTTTAACTTAGTAACTTTTTTGTTTGTTTTGATACAGGCTCTCGGTCTGTCACATCTCCTGGGGTTAAGCGACTCTCCTGCCTCAGCCAACTGAATAGCTGGGACTACAAGTGCGTGCCACCATGCGCGGCTAATTTTTTGTATTTTTAGTAGAGACCAGGTTTCGCCATGCTGTCCAGACTGGTCTTGACTCCTGAACTCAGGCAATGCCCTGCCTCGCAAAGTGCTGGGATTACAGGTGTTAGCAACCGCCACCAGCCTAACTTGGTTAAGTTTTAAAGTGACATAATTTTAAAAACCATACATTTCTGGATTCCTTAATTTTTTTTTTAAAAAATTCCTTTACACTAAAAGTCTAGTTCATAGAAGCAATTTTCAAAACAAATTAATAATATTCCAAGATAATTGCCAATAAAGATAATAATAATTACTGTAATGGTTTTTTCTCTTAGCCATTCAGGATCCTTTTCATCTTCACTATCTACTTCCATTTCTTGTGGACGGAGAGGTAAGCAGGTATCACTATGGAAATACAGACGATTGTGGCCACTACTATATGTTCTTTGCTGTTCTACCTCCCCATCTTCAGATTCAAGAAATTCAGACATGCTTGCTTTTGTTCGTTTTGGCCTAATGAAAAGAAATAAATGTTAATTTATGGCCTCTACATGTATACCATCTAACCTCACGACTAGGAGTTGAGATCTGTGATAATCTGCATCACCATTTTATAAAACTGACCATAAAACAACAGTATTAGAGGCACACCCCCACTAGTTATTTTCTTTCGGTACATAACGTAAATCAAACCTATTACATATTAATTCAAACACTGTTTTAAAACTGTCTTTCTGGGTGTGAAAAAGTTACAGTTAAAAAGGAGGAAAAAGAAATGAAGTGCTGGCCGGGCGCGGTGGCTCACGCTTGTAATCCCAGCACTTTGGGAGGCCGAGGCGGGCAGATCACCAGGTCAGGAGATTGAGACCACGATGAAACCCCGTCTCACTGGGGTAACACAAAAAATTAGTCGGCTGGTGGCGTGTATCTTGTACCCAGCCACTGGAGAGGCTGAGGCAGGAGAATGGCATGAATGATGGGAGGCATGAGCTTGCAGTGAGCCGAGATCATGCCCACTGCACTCCAGCCTGGCTTACAGAGCGAGACTCCCTGTCTCAAAAAAAAAAAAAGAAATGAAGTGCTAGTTAGGGCACACTCAGATAAGAATATGCATATAAAATCCTACATGTCAAAACTGTGTATTCTAACTCATGTATATTCACAAAGCAGAAAAGCTGTAACACTGGTTACATACGCATACACCTGCCTTAAAATTTTTTTCAGTTTTACTAAGATTTAAAATTCCCTCTTTGTAATTTTATTTATTACTATTATTATTATTTGAGACGAAGTTTCGCTCTTGTTGCCCAGGCCAGAGTGTAACAAGTACCCACTGCTTCACGGCAACCCTCAATCTCCTGTTCGAGCAATTATCCAGAAACTTCTACTGACAGAATTCTTTAATCCCAATAACCACTGCAGCAGTAGTGACATTGACATCATTAAAACTTAAGTATAAAGTTCAAAGAAAAAGTGAGAAAACTTCTCTATAGAAATAGGAGCTATCAAGTGTTATAAAGCAGTTAACAACCCCATAGACACATAATACTGAAAAATAATAATTTCCACCTAACTAACTAGTAGCTTTGTCTGGCTCCTTTGTTCCTCCAACATCAGTAAAAATTAGAGCTTAAACTTTGTTATATGCCCTTACCTACCTGCACAAGAATGTGTGTGTGATAGGTGTTCTCTTTAACTGGTCCACAGACTAAAAGCAAATCTAGGTTGGCGATGAATATCCTGAGGATTTCCTGCATAGGAGCCATCATAACACTCATTGATAGAAACATCTATCCTAGCACCTTTTGGATGATACTGCAACAAAAATGTCCAAAAAAAATTAATTATCCTATCCTAAATATCCCTCCAATTTAATTAAAGAATTTGTGGGCTCTTAATATTTAGAAAACGAAAATAGGCCAGGCACACCAGCAAGGTAAACAGGCTATCAGAAGACCTGGGGTCAACAAAATGTGTTAAAATCTTAACTATGTCATTTATTGCTTGGTGACTTTGTACAAATTATTTCTTGGTTGAGCAAGAATAAGAAAATTATCACTTAATTAAAAGAGTTGGTTGAGGATTTTGAGTCTATTTAGAGACACTACACAAACATTAATTATAATTCCAAATACATATCAACTGAATCATTCACTGTAGTCCATATATACAGCAACCTATCAAATACAGAAATTTGTTATTTTTATACAAAGTACAATTTTTGAAAGTCAATGCTTTATCTTGTACCTTAATGTCGTATATTATTTTTCCTTTTAATTAAAAAAATTTTTGTGGGTACATAGGTGTATGTATTTATGGGGTACAAGAGATTTCTTAACACAAATTGAGAAAATATGAAAAATTACAACATAGTTGAAGATAAATTTGCTATGGCAGAGTTTAAGATGCTTGAGTAAACTATAAAGTCTGCGGCAGTTCAGAGTACAACAAGGGCAATGCAGGTCATCTCTTGCTTCAGTTTGTCTTTGTATCGGTTGTTATAGAGAAACCAAAAAACAATAAAAAAAAAAAAAAAAAAGCAAATCTCCAATTTACACTTAACAAGATATTTTGTTTAAATATCACTTCTAAAAATAGTTTAAAAAAATTTTTTTTTTTTTTTTTTTTTGAGACGGAGTCTCGCTCTGTCGCCCAGGTCTGGAGTGCAGTGGCTGAGTCTCGCCCACTGTAAGCTCCGGCCTCCCAGGTTCACGCCATTCTCCTGCCCTCAGCCTCCCAAGTAGCTGGGACTACAGGCGCCCACCACGCCTCCGCTAATTTTTTTTTTGTATTTTTTAGTAGAGACGGAGTTTCACCGCGGGGTCTCGACTGACCTCATGATTTGTCTCACTGCCTCCCAAAGTGCTGGGATTACAAGCGTGAGCCACCGCGCCCGGCCAGTTTAAAAAATTTAAAAGGAAAATCAAATTAGAGATATTCTCATTAAATATGCCCAGCGAGGCGAGGTTACTCATGCCTGTTAATCCCAGCATTTTGGAAGGCCAAGGCAGACACTGTCAAATGTATCGCTTGGAGCTCAAGACAAGCCTGGGCAAATATGAAACTGTCACACAAAAAACTACAAAAAATTAGCCGGGAGTGGTGGTGTGTGCTTATAATTAGTTACCGGGAGGCTGAGGCATGAGAACTGCTGAACCCAGAGTTTATACGTAATGAGCCAAGACTGCACCACTGCACTCCAGCCTGGGCAACAAAGTGAGATCCTGTCTCAAATAAATAAATAAAATAAAAATGAACAAAAAATTTTCATGTTTGACATACAAAAAGCAAATACATTTCATAATTACTTTAAGAAGAAGGGTTAGCTATGTTTACCTGATAAAATATTCTTAATTTTTGTTGGTTTCAATTTGGAGTATCCTTTTGTTTGTAGATCTGTAGTCAATGATTCTTTAACAGCTGAAAACATACACTTTTATATTCAATAAAAACATTGCTTTTGAAAAGCAAAATAACATACCTCACAAAAACTATTAAATATTAAAGGTTTCACAGAATCCTACTTGTGGTATTTAAATACATTTCTGTTATCTCCCTCAAATGACGATTGCGGGCACAATACCCATAATCAGCATCCCTAATCTGATATTAAGGTCTATTGGCAGGACATTTTTTTTTCCTTAAAAAGCACCTCTGGCTGGGTGTGGTGGCTCACGCCTGTAATCCCAGCACATTGGGAGGCCAAGGCAGGAGGGATCATAGGGTCAGGCTAGAGACCAGCCTGCCCAACATAGCGAAACCCCGTCTCTAATTAAAAAATATAAAAAATTAGCAGGGCATGGTGGTGAGCACCTGCAATCCCAGCTACTCAGGAGGCGGAAACAGGAGAATAGCTTGAACCCGGGAGGCAGAGGTTGCAGTGAGCCAAGACCACACCACTGCACTTCCGCCTGGGTGACAAGAGCGAAACTCGGTCTCAAAAAACAAAAACAGGGCCAGGCGCAGTGGCTCACGCCTGTAATCCCAGCACTTTGGGAGGCCGAGGCGGGCAGATCACCTGAGGTGTCAGGAGTTTGTCACCAGCCTGGCCAACATGGCGAAACCCCATCTCTACTAAAAATATAAAAATTAGCCAGGCATGTTGGTGGGCACTGTTAGTACCAGCTACTCGGGAGGCTGAAGTACGAGAATCACTTGAACCCGGGAGGTTGCAGTGAGCCAAGATTGCACAATTGCACTCTAGCCTGGGTGTCAAGAGAAGACTGTCTCCAAAAAAAAAAAAAAAAAACAGATTTTATGCTCAGCTCTCTTCCTGAAGGTTTACTTTGCTCATGACTTTAGGTATAGCTCATACAAAACATAAATCATTAAAGGTTGTCTCCAACTTATAATCCCTTTAAACAACATTTCAAAAGCTTGTTTCTAAGTCAACTGTATTTACCCCAAGTTCTTCATCCTATATAAAAATATGGTAGTTGGCCGGGCATGGTGGCTCATGCCTGTAATCCCAGCATTTTGGGGGGCCAAGGCAGGTGGATCACAAGGGTCAGGAGATCGAGGCCATCATGCCCAAC
>JAKGGE010001591.1:0-35942 GCA_023748175.1 Hoolock leuconedys | reverse complement strand
TCATACAAAACATAAATCATTAAAGGTTGTCTCCAACTTATAATCCCTTTAAACAACATTTCAAAAGCTTGTTTCTAAGTCAACTGTATTTACCCCAAGTTCTTTCATCCTATATAAAAATATGGTAGTTGGCCGGGCATGGTGGCTCATGCCTGTAATCCCAGCATTTTGGGGGGCCAAGGCAGGTGGATCACAAGGGTCAGGAGATCGAGGCCATCATGCCCAACACGGTGAAACCCCGTGGCCAACGCCGAGATGAGGGAGGTTTGATACCAGCCTGACCAACATGGAGAAACCCAGTTCTCTACTAAAAAATACAAAATTAGTTGCCAGATCGTGGTGGCTCGGGCCACACCTGTAATCCCAGCACTTTGAGAGGTCGGCATGGGTGGGATCAACAGGTCGGGAGTTCCTAAGACCCCATCCCAGCCATGAAACCCCTGCCTCTACTAAAAAGCCAGAAAATTAGCCAGATATATGGTGGCGAATGCCTGTAGTCCCAGCTACTCAGGAGGGTGAGGCGAGAATCACTTGAACCTGGGAGGCTGGAGGTTGTGGTGAGCTGAGATTGCACCACTGTACTCCAGGCCTGGGCAACAGAGCAAGACTCTGTCTCAAAAAAAAAAAAAATACAAAATTAGCAGGGTGATGCATGCCTGTAATCCCAGCTACTCAGGTGACTGAGGCAGGAGAATTGCTTGAACCCAGGAGGCGGAGGCTTCAAGCAGCCAAGATCTCACCACTGCACTCCAGCCTGGGGCCAAGCCAGAGCTAAACTATCTTAAAAAAAAAAAAAAAAAAAAAAAAGGCTAGGTGTGTGGTGGCTCAACACTGTAATCCCAGCAGCTTGGGAGGCCAGATGTGGGTGGGTCACAAGGTCAAGAGTTTGAGATCAGCATGGCTACCATGGTGAAACCCCATCTCTACTAAAAATACAATACTAGCTAGGACGGTGGTTTCATGTTCAATCCCAGCACTTGGGAAAGGAGGCGATGATCACCTGAGGTCAAGCCCAGGACTAGTCGACTAACATGGGAGTAGTTCCTCGGACCCACAGGCACAGCCGAAGGCAGGCGCATGCCTGTAATCCCAGCTGAGGCAGGAGAATCACTGAACCTGGGAGGCGAGGTTGCGAGTCGAAGCCCCGCCATTACACTCCAGCCTGGGCAACAAGAGTGAAACTCCAACCCAAAAAAAAAAAAAATGTACACAATTAGCCAAGTACGGTAGTGGCTGTAATCCAGCAGGCTGAGAGAATTGTTTGAACTGAAAGAGGCGGAAGTTGCAGGGAGCCTAGATCGTACACACCCAGTCTGGGCAACAAGAGGAACTCAATCACAAAAAAAAAAAAGTATTAGGACCCAAAGAGCTTTTGTTTATGTGGGATATCTATTGATATTTGCCATAGTAGATACAAAAACAAATCCTTATTTATTTTAATTTACACAGAGTCTTGTTTCATTTCCACCCAGGGTTGAGTGCAGTGGCTGATCTCGGGTTCACTGCAAGCTCCAGTCCCTGGTTCACCCCATTCTCCGGGTTCAGCCCTCCCCAACTGGGACTCACAGGCACCCCACCAAGCTCCCAGCTAATTTTTTTTGTATTTTAGTAGAGACAAGTTTCACCACAGCATGCTAGGATGGTCTCACCCCTGACTCCTCATGATCCTCCATCTCGCCTCCCAAAGTGCTGGGATTATAGGAGTGAGTCTCCGCGTCCAGCCACAAATCCTTATTTATTAACTCATGTAAGATAACAATAATAAAACCCATTACATGTTAATTTTGACCGTTTTATCAAGAACATTCTTATGTGAAACCAGCCTTTCAATGTGCAGTGGTGAAGAATGCATGTAATACCAATTGGTGCCACTGCCTGATTTATGTAAAGCCACGGCAGTTTTGCCCCCATTGCTTTTGCACTTCGATGCAATGTGTCAACTCTGTCAAAAGGGCAAATAACGTATTAGAATTATTATGAAAATCGTTTGACCTCATCTATGCCCTGAAAAAATATTTGGGACTCCCAGGATTTGTGGACCACACCTTGAGAACTGTTATGGCTACTCAATGGCTGGCATACAGTAGGAATCAGATAATTAGTATGGACTGAATGGAGAGGCTCCTGGGAGCTGGGAGGAAGTGGGGTCGGGGCGAACATATGGATGCTCTTCAACCCAGGTGAAATTTGGGATTGTCCACCTGCTCCTCCATTCCCCATGTCGGTGTAGACAAATGTTGAGTCATAGTTTGCAAAATGCCTCTCAGCTGGGCCAGGAGCCCTGGTTTCTGTTGACCCACTCCCCACCCCTCCTTCCTCGGGCAGCAGGCAGGCAGGGAATGCGGGGAGAGGTGGCTGCAGCCCACCGCCTCATGGGGAGGAAAGTGCCAGACATTTCTTCAGGACTATCCATCAAGTGCAGGCAGCTCTGACCTCCCAGGCTCCCTGAGTCCACACCCTGTGGTGGACCTGGACGTAGGGGTGGCCACCACTGGGAGCTTGAGGCTCAGTGCACTGCCTGGCACACAGCTGGCAGTTTGGATGAAGAAAGATAAATTGCTCCCTCCTGTCCAATGACTCTTCTTGTTTTGTGCTTCCCGCCCACCCTTGGCCCCAGTCAGGCTCAATTTCACGTAGAGGGAGCAGACATGGTCCAGTCCTCCACCAGCCAAGCTGGGATGAACAACACTGGGAAGGCCTAACCGAGAGTGGTTGTCCTGTCATCCACAGCTGCTGAACTTCCTGATGGGCCCTGAGGCCCTGTAGCCTCCCCACCTCCAAAGTTCCTCACCACAAGGGTAGTAGACAGAGACTGGCTATGACAAGAGAGAGCTGTGAGCCCAGGAAGTTAGGATCAGGTGGGAGCTGGGACAGCCACGGGACTTGAGTTCTGGGAGAGGAGCCTAAATGAGGTGGGGGGAAGAGGCAGGAGTGACTCCACTCAGGAGTCTGGTGAAGCACAATTCTAGGAAATTGCTGGGTCAGATCCTTCCTGAGGCAGCCTGGCTCCACCAAGTGGCACCGGGAGGGAAGGGGCTGTGCTGGGCGGAGGTGAGGAGGGGCCTAAGAGCCATGATTTCAGCGGGCCCCAGAACTTTCACTGGAACTAAGGAGACTGAGTGAAGGCCCCCAAGACAGGAAGAACTGGGAAAGACATTCCTGAGGGGGGCAGGAGGGTAGCACAAAGCTCTCCCACAGGCCTGGGAGACTGGCCCTTGTGCCAGAACCTCCGCCCACATGGTGGAGGGGCAGTCTAGCCTCCCTGCCTTCCCGGGCTGTCCCGCCTGGCACAGTTTGGGAGGGTGGGGCCACAGGGTTCCAGAGTATGGTAAGAATAACAATAATAATTGGCATTCAATTGTGCCTTGCAGCTGACAAAGGCTTTCACATACATTAAGTCTCATCAGCCCACGTGACGCCTCTGGAAGAGTGGGGCGGGCTGAGAAGGCAGCTCAGCAGGCGGGTGGAAGGGCCAGCTGGGAGGCTGTGCAGAGGGAACCTCCCCGCCCAGCCAGGCTCCCAGAACAAGGCCACGGCCTGGAACAAAAATGGAGCTGGCAAACAGACAATAACCTCCTCCCTCACCCGCTCTTTCTCTACGTCAAAGGGTTTGAGTAATTTATTTATCATAGCAGCATATTTAGTAATAATTATTTTAAAAAAGATTTATACTCTTTCAGACAGATCCTGAATCTAATTAAGCAGAGGCCAGTTTTGAGAGACTGAAAGTCAATTCTTAATTGAAATTGCATGAGCTATAAAAAATAAATAAATTAACCATTAAAAATAAAGAAGAATGCTGTCCAGGAGATTTAATTCCCTTGGGTTGGAACGAAGTAAGATTCCAGGCTATGGTGTTTACCACCAAGATGAAGGTCAGATGCGATAAATTTGCGTTGCACAAAGACAGGAGAGGACGCCTGGAGGAAGATGAGACCACATCCTGTGCCTGCTCCTGACTGCATTCACCAGAACAGGGGGTGGGTGGCAAAACTGCTTGACTGTACCTCACAAACCAAGGTTAGGAGAGAAGCAGTGAGAGAGTTCAGATAGGAAAAGACCTCTAGCCACCCACTGCCATGCTCACATACACTGGCACCAGTGAGTCAGAGGATAGGCTGGAGCTGCTCCCCAAGAACCTTCCAAAGGAAGATTCCATAATCAGGCACATCTGTTCATGACAGTGGCACCTCTGTCTGAACTTGATGCAATCATCTCCAGTATGACTCTCTGCCTTTGGCTTCCAAATATGGACTACATACACAGTATGCCTGGCCATTGCATGTCCGAGGTCAGCCCACTGAACTTCAGGCAGGCAAAATCCAGGCCAAAATACCATGCAGATCCCAGTGTTCAAAGTGGCACAATTACATCTCTCTATCAAATGAGAGGCAGTGCAAAGTTGGGTAAGAGTATTGACTCTGGAGATAGCCTGCCTGATTTTAGATCCCAGCCTGTCACCATAATCAATGTAACCTCCTGCGCAAAACTACTCAGCTCTCTCTGCCCCTGAGTTTTCTATTCTGCAACTCAGGAATGATCATAAACCTACTAAGGTTTGTTTTGAGAATTACATGACTTAATAATTCCTGTTACAATGCTCAGAACACTGGCAGGTAATACCAGGGTGTTGCCTGTGGTTATGATTAAGAGTCAACATTATACGTAAACCATAACGGCCAGATTTTTTTTTTTTTTGGAGATATAGTTTCACTTTGTCTCCCAGGCTGGGCAAGAGTGCAGTGCAGCAATTATGCAGTCACTGCAATCCCTGGGATGAAGTGATCCACCCACCCTTCTCAGCCTCCCCGAAAGTAGCTAAGCCTACAGTGGGAGCAATACCCACCCCACCTGTGCCACTCTGCTGTTGTTGCTGGGGAGATGAAGTCTTACCACGTCAGCCCAGGCTGAGTGTAATGGTATTGAGTCTTCAGCTCACTGCAGCCTCCACCTTCCAGGTTCAAGCGATTCTCCTGCCTCAGCCTCACTGGGATTACAGGTGCCTGCCACCAAGCCTGGCTAATTTTTGTATTTTTAATTAATTAGTTTATTATTATTATTATTGAGACGGAGTCTCGCTCTGTCACCCAGGCTGGAGTGCAAGCATGTGCGATTCTGCTCACTGCAACCCCTCCCCGGAGTTCAAGCGATTTTCCTGCCTCGGCCTTGCCTCCTGAGTGGCTGGGATTACAGGCGCCTGATGTACCACAACCGCTAATTTTTGTATTTTGAGGACACAGGGATTCACCATGCTGGTCAGGCTGTTCTGTGCCTCCCGGACCGTGATCTCACCTCGCTCAGGAGTTGGGATTACAGGCATGAGCTGCCACGCCTGGCCCACTTCTTGTATTTTTAGTAGAGATGCATTTCACCATGTTGCCAGGCTGGTCTGACCTCAGGAGATCCACTCTGCCTTGCCTTCCCAGTGTTAGAATTACAGGCTGGAGCCACCATGCCTGGCCCCCAGCTAGATTTTTTTTGTGTATTTTTAGTAGGGACAAAGTTTCAATTATGATGCCAAGGGTGGGACCTCAAACTCCCTGGCCTCAAGTGATCTCTTGCCCTTGGCCCCAAAGTACTGGGATTACAGGTGTGAGCCAACGACTCCGGCCCATGATGCTAGATTTAAGGAGTTGCTTATATCTGGAGAATAGCTGGAAGCGAAATGCAGCACCTGATTGAACCTCTTAATGAGAGAGATACTATAAGATCTAAAAATCTTTGTATTAGAAAAAAGGCCATGATTAGGCTAGGCGCAATGGCACTATGCCTGTAATCCCCAGCAGCACTTTAGGAGGCTGTGAGGTAGGCAGATCACCTGAGGTCGGGAATTCGAGACCAGCCTGGCCAACATGGAGAAACCTGCCGTCTCACTAAAAAAAATACAAAAAAAAAAAAAAAAAAAAAAAAATTAGCCAGGCGTGGTGGCACATGCCTGTAATCCTGTGCTACTGGGGAGGCTGAGGTAGAAGAATCATTTGAACCCAGGAGGCAGAGGTTCCGGTGAGCTGAGATGGCGCCATTGCACTCCAGCCTGGGCAACAAGAGGGCAACTCTGTCTCAAAAAAAAAAAAAAAAGAAAGAAAAAGAAAAAAAGTACAGATTATGCAATCTAACTGCTTATCCAGGTCTGAAATGCTTTTAAAAAATATTCTATGATCTTCAGTTGGGCTGCGGCTCACACCTGTAATCCCAGCACTTTGGGAGGCAGAGGCAGGTGGATCTTTAAGGTTAGAGTCGAGACCAGCCTGACCAACATGGTGAAACCCCATCTCCTACTAAAAAAAATACAAAAAAAATTATTCAAGCATGGTGGCGCATGCCTGTAATCCCAGCAACTCAGGAGGCTGGAGTGGGCAGAAGAATCACGTGAACTCGAAAGAGGCAGAGGTTGCAGTGAGCCAAGATTGCACCATTGCACTCCAGCTCAGGCAACAAGAATGAAACTCCTTCAAAAAAAAAAAATTGGCTAGGGCACGGTGGTCACGACTGTAATCCCAACACTTTGGAGATGCTGAGGTAAGTAGATCACAAGGTCAGGAGTTCTGGGGAGACCAGCCTGACCACCATAAACCCCGTCTCTACTAAAAATATAAAGGGAAGATTAGCTGAGTCAAAGGATGGTGGGCGCCTGCTGTAACGAGCTACTCGGGAGGCTGGAGGCACAAGGATCACTTGAACCAGGAGGTGAGGTTGCAGGAGCTGATCGCCCACTGCACTCTGGCCTGGGTGACAGAGTGAGACTCTATCTAAAAAAAGAAAGAAAAAAAAAAGAAGAAGATGGAAATGTTTCAATCATCACAATTCCTTTTGAAGGAACAGAAACTCATTTTATTTTTGGAAAAGGGGGCTTGACCCTGAAACTGCCATCTGGCTGAAGGCATCTTTTTTTTGCTTTTTGTTTGTTTCTTTGGGTTTTGTTTGTTTGTTTGTTTGAGACAGGGTTTTGCTCTGTCACCCAGGCTGGAGTGCAGTGGTAAGATCTTGGCTCATCGGGAGGCGGAGCTTGCAGTGAGCCGAGATTGCGCCACTGCACTCCAGCCTGGTGATACAAAGATCATCTCAAAAAAAAAAAAAAAAAAAAAAAGATCTTGGCTCATCAGAACTCCTCACCTCTGGTTCAAGTAATTCTCCTGCCTCAGCCTCCGGAGATGCAGTGGGACTACAGGGCATCCGCCAACACACCCAGCTAATTTTGTATTTCCTTAGTAGAGATGGGTTTCACCATGCTGGCTCAAGCTGACCTTGAACCCTGACCTCAGGTGATCCACCCACCGCCTCCCAAACTGCTGGGATTACAGCATAAGCCAACAGCCCGGTCCTGTTTTGTTTCCTTTTTTTGAGACAAGAGTCCCACTCTGTCACCCAGGCTGGAGTGTGTGAGTAATCTCAGCTCACTGCAACCTCCACCTCTGGGTTCGGGGTGACTCTCCTGCCTCAGCCTCCCAATAGCTGTGATTGCACCTGCCCCCATGCCTGGCTAATTTTTGTGTTTTTTTAGCAGAGATAGGGGTTTCCAGGCTTCACCAACTCCTGGACCTCCAGGTGATCGCCCACCTCTGCCTCCCCAAAGTGCTGTATTACAGGTGTATGAGCCACTGGTGGCCCAGCCTCAGGAAGGCACACTTTAAGTTGGATGGGAGATCCTTGTTTTGCTGAGCTTGGAGATGAGTGCTTTATATATACATCGTGAAAAATCAGGATGAACTTAATCCACTTGGCGTGATAACTGAGAGAAGAAGCACCTGGGTAGAGTGTATCAGTAGCTGGACTAGAACTTTGGAGACCGCATGTATCTAAAAGAGGTTTTGTTTTGTTTTTTTTTCCTGAGACGGAGTCCCACCTGTCACCCAGGCTGAGCTATGGCATGGGATCTCAGCTCACTGCAACCTCCGACCCCGAAGTTCATGGATTCTTTTGCCCAGGCTCCTGAGCAGCTGGCGACACAGGCACACCACCGCCAGCCATTAATTTTTTTTTTTTTGTATTTTTAGTAGAGACGGGTTTTCATGTTGGTCAGGCTGGTCTTGAACTCCTCTGATTCAGGGATCTGCCAACCATCCTCCCAAAGCTGGGATTACAGGTGTCAGCCACCGCCAGCTTCTGGTCGAAGTTTTTTTTGTTTTGTTTGTTTGTTTGTTTGTTTTGAGATGGAGTCTCACTATGTTCAGGCTAGAGTGTAATAATCTCGCTACTGCAACCTCCGCCTCCTGGTAAGTACTCTGCCTCAGCCTCCCTGAGGCTGGGACTACAGGCTCGTGGTCTCCACACCCGCCAATTTTCAGATTCTTAGTAGAGACGGGTTTCCATGATGGCCAGGCTAGTCTCAACTCTGACCTCGTGATCTGTCTGCCTTGGCCTCCCATAAAGTGCTGGGATTACATGGGAGCTACTGGGCCCAGCTCTTTTAAGATTAATGACCTTGGGCAGGGTGAGGTGGCTCTCACCTGTGATCCCAGCACCCCTTGGGAGGCCGAGGTGGATCAATGATCAAGAGCTCGAGACCAGCCTGGCCAACACGGTAAAGCCCCGCTCTCACTAAGAATACAAAATTAGCCAGGGTGATGCATGGAGCCTGTAGTCCCAGCTACTGGGAGGCTGAGGCAGGAGAATCGCTTGGAACCCCTGGAGGCAGAGAGGTTCCAGTGACTAGATTGTGCGCTAATGCACTCCAGCCTATGCAACAGAGCAAGACCAGATCTCAAAAAAAAAAAAAATCAATGACCTTATTATTTCTAGAAACAATACACTTAGAAAAGAATTACAGAGAAGAAATAAAAATCACCTAAGAGGCTGGTGGCACGGTGGCTCACACCCATAATCTCAACACTTTGAAGGCCCAGGCAAGAGGATCAATTGAGGACAGGAGTTCAAGACCAACCTGGGCAATATAACAAGACCTCATCTCTCACAAAGAAAAAAAAAAAAAATTAGGCCAGGTGTGGTGGCACATGCCTGTGTCCTAGCTATTCAACAGGCTGAGGCAGGAGGATCCCTGAACCCAGGAGTTCAAGGTTACAGCAGTGCCACTGCACTCCAGCCTGGGTACAGAGGAGACGCAGACTTCAAAAAAAAAAAATCACTCAAGATTCTGACATCAAAACACAGTCACTGGCCATTGTCAGTGGCATGGTATTACATCTATAATCCCAGCTTGTTGGGAGGCCAAGGCAGGAGGATCACTTGAAGCCCAGGAGTTTGAGACGAGCCTAAGCAAATATAGCAAGACCCTGTCTCTACAATTATAAATATAGTATTTGTTAATATTTGGCCAGGCGTGGTAGTACATGCCTGTAGGCCCAGCTACTGGGGGGGTGGATGCTGAGGATCACTTGAGGTCAAGTTCTGGGCTGTAGTGCACTATGCAATCAGGGCGTCCCCACCACATTGGTATAAATCTGGTGGTTTCCCTGGGAGCAGGAGACCACCAGGTTGCCTTTACAAGGTAAACTGCCCACATCAAAAACAGAGTAGGTCAACATTTCCATGCTAACTGTGCAATGGGATCCAGCTCAAAGACATCACTGCACTCCAGCTTGGGGCAATACAGCAAGACCCTGAATTTTTTTTTTTGAGACAGTCTTGCTCTGTGGCCCAGGCTGGAGTGCAGTGGTGTGATCTCATCACTGGGGCTTGCCCTGCCTCCTGGGATCTGCTTATTCTTCTCTTGCACAGCTCTCCCAGTGGCTGGGATTACAGGTGGGCTTCACCACACCGCCTAACCCATATTTTTTTTTAAAAAAATTAAAAAAATAAAAATAAGGCCAGGCACAGTGGCTCACCCCTGTAATCTCAGCACTTTGGGAGGCCAAGGCGGGCAGATCACTTGAGGTCAGAAAGTTCGGAGACCAGCCTGGCCAACATGGCTAAAACCCTGTCTTCTACTAAATACAAAAATTCAGCTGGTGGCTGGTGGCTGGCACTGTAATCCCAGCCACCGGGAGGCTGGGAGACAGGAGAATTGCTTCTTGAACCCAGGAGCTGGAGGTTTCAGTGAGCCAAGATCGGCCATTGCACTCCACAGCCTGGGCAACAAGAGTAGCCCATCTCAAAAAAAAAAAAAATAGCTTCAAGTGATGCCAAGATGCCTGTAGTCCCAGCTACTAGGGAGTTTGGAGTTGAGGATTGCTTAGCCCAGGAGCAGAGGTTGCAGTGAGCTGAGATCCTGCCACCACACTGTGCCTACAGAGGAGACCTCACTCAAAAAAAAATAAAAAATAAAAAATAGAATGCAGTGTAAAATCTGACGAAACATCATTACAATGTGAATTATAATTGATGTTATATTTATTTATTTTTTTTATTTATTTTTTTTTATTTATTTTTTTTTTTATTTTTTTTTTTTTTGAGATGAGTTTCATTGTTGCCCAGGCTAAAGTGCAATGGCAATAAATGTCTGCCTCACCTAACCTCCACTCCTCCTCAGCCCAGTGATTCTCCCAGCTGCCTGAGTAGATGGGATTACAGGCATGCACCACCACGCCGACTAATTCTTGTATTTTTAGTAGAGACGTGGGTTTCTCCATGCTGGTCAGGCTGGCTCAAACCCCAACCCCAAGTGATCCAATCCGGGCCTTGGCCTCCCAAAGTGCTGGGATTACAGGTGAGCCACAGCTCAGCCTATGATAGGTATTTACTATAAATGCCTTTCACATTTATAGAAAGTTATTCCTGCTGCCCACCCTTCCAATGATCCCAGACAGGTAGGGCAGGACCAACTCAGGAGGTGTGGGGCCTAGAAGAGGGACCAAGCTGGATGTAACCAGCTAGCAGCCAGGGACTGCAAAAGAAGCAGCTTCCATGACATGCCCAACAGGCGCCCTGCCAGTTCACCATTGCCATGGCAACACTGAATGTCACTCTTCCATTGCAACAAACCTGATGGTCTGGAAATTACCAACCCTTTTCCTAGAAATTCTGCATAGCCTGCTTCTAATTTGCATGTAATTAAAGTGAGTTATAGGCTGGGCGAGGTGGCTCACGCCTGTAATCCCAGCACTTTGGGAGGTCGCAGGCAGGTGGATCACTTGAGGTCAGGAGTTCGAGACCAGCTTGGCCACGATGGTAAAACCCCCATCTCTACTAAAAATATAAAAAAATTGACCCAGGAGTGGTGGTGCACGCCTGTAATCCCAGCTACTCCGAAGGCTGAGGCAGGAGAACCACTTGAACCCAGGGAGGCAGTGAGCTGAGATCTCATCACTGCACTCCAGCCTAGGGTGACAGAGAAAGACCCATCTCAAAAACAACAACAAAGTGAGTTATAAATATGACTGTGGTTGGGCATGGCTGATGCCTGTAATCCCAGCACTTTGGGAGGCCAAGTGCGGGTGGATCACAAGGTCAGGAGACTGAGACCATCCTGGCCAACACCTACAAGCCCCATCCTCTACTAAAAAAAATACAAAAAATTAGCCAGGGCATGGTGGCAGGTGCCTGTAATCCCAGCTACCGGGAGGCTGAGAGGCAGGAGAATGGCATGAACCCAGGGAGGCATGGAGCTTCTGCAGTGAGCTGAGATCACCACCGTGACCCAGACTGGAGAGAGAGAGTGAGACCTGTCTTGAAAAAAAAAAAAAATAATAAAATAAAAATAAAAATAAAATAAAAATAAAATAAAATAAAATGACTGCAAACTGCCTTTGAGCTGCTACAATACCTACACTGCTGATGGGTGGCTGCCTCAGGGAGCAGCACCTGTGCTGTTGTTGTACCCTGTCAGCTTCAATTAAAAGTTGAAGTTTAACACCACTGGCTCACTCCCTGAATTCTTTCCTGGGGAAAACAAGAACCTCCCAGGCTAAGCCCCAGTTTTGGGGCTCCACCTGCCCTGCAGCACTAGGTTTTTTTTGTTTGTTTGTTTTGTTTTTTGTTTTGTTTTTTTGAGATCTTGAGTCTCACTCAGGTCGCTTCAGGGCTGGAGTGTATGGCATGCTAGTCTCTCTGCCTCACTGCAAGCTCCTCACCTGGTTCATCAGCCATCTGCCTCAGCTTCCTCCCTCCGAAAAGTAGTTGGGACTACAGGCTCGCCACCACGCCTGCTAATTTTTTAGGTTTTAGTAGGCACGGGTTTCACCGTGGTCTCAATCTCCTGACCCTGGGTGGATTCAATCTCGGGCCTCCTCGGCCTCCAAAGTGTTGGATTACAAGCTTGTTTCACCGCACCTCGGCCTGTTTGTTTTTTTCAGAGACAGGGTTCTCTGTTACCCATGGGAGGCAGTGGCTGATGCAGGGACGTCTTCTTGGTTCACTGCAACCCACTTCCCAATAAGGCGGACCCCAATCTCTCAGCCTCCCCTAGTAGTTGAAAACTACAGGCCCACCACCACACCTGGCTACTTGTGTTTTTGTAGAGATAGGGTTTTGCCATGTTGGCCAGGGCTGGCTCCAACCACTGGGCTCAAGTGATTTGCCTCACCCTTGACCACCCAAAGTGCTGGATTACAGGCATGAGCCACTGCACCAGGCCCAGCATTGTCTCTTCTAAGTAGGCAGAGGTCCATTGTCTCTTCTAACAACAGTGCCCACCCCCCCTCCTACCCCTCCATTTGGAGTCTCAGCAGTACAACATCACTACAGAGATGCTCTTTGACTTAAGGGTGATGGAGTTACATCCCAATATGTCCATCCCAAATTGAAAGTATTATAAATTGAAAATACATTTAAGACAACTGGCAAGTATCCATAATACTAAAAATTAAATATTAGCTAGGTGCACGGGTTGCTCACACCTGTAATCACGCACTTTGGGAGGCTGGAGGCAGATCACATGAGGTCGGGAATTCAAGACCAGCCTGAGCAACATGGAGAAACCCCGGCCTCTACTAAAAAAATACAAAATTAGCTAGGCTGGTGGTGCATGCTTATAATCCCAGCTACCGGGAGGCTGAGACAGAACCGGGAGGCAGAGGTTGCAGTGAGCTGATCAGTGCCATTGCACTCCAGCCTAGGCAACAAGAGAAACTCCATCCCAAAAAAAAGAAAGAAAAAATAGTAAGTCAAAGACCATCTGTTTCTTGAGACATTTCTCCAAGATCTTACAGGCATGGTTCAAATCTGTAATCCCAGCACTTTGGGAAGCTAAGGCAGGAGGATTCCTTGAAGCCAATAGTTCAAGATTAGCCTGGGAAATATAGAGACTCTATCAAAAAAAAAAAAAAGAGAGAGGAAGGAAGGCAGAGAGGAAGGGAGGAAGGAAGGAAAGAAGGGAGGAAGGAAAGAAGGGAGGAAGGGAGGAAGGGGGGAGGGAGGGAGAGAAAAGAAAAGAGAAAGAAAGAAAAAGAGAAAGAGAGAGAGAGAAAGAAAGAAAGAGAAAGAGAGAGAGAGGCCGGGTGCGGTGGCTCACGCTTGTAATCCCAGCACTTTGGGAGGCCGAGGCGGGTGGATCACGAGGTCAGGAGATCGAGACCATCCTGACTAACACGGTGAAACCCCGTCTCTACTAGTCCCAGCTACTCAGAGAGGCTGGAGGCAGGATAACATGTGACCTCGGGAGGCGGAGCTGCAGTGAGCCCAGATTGCCCACTGCACTAGGCCTGGGCTTACAGAGAGACTCTGCTCAAAAAAAAAAAAGAAAGTAAAGGAATGAAAAGAAAAGAAAAGAAAAAAAGAAAGAAAGAGAAAGCAAGCAGGCAGGCAGGCAGGCAGGCCGGGCGCGGTGGCTCACGCCTGTAATCCCAGCACTTTGGGAGGCCAAGGCGGGTGGATCACGAGGTCAGGAGATCGAGACCATCCTGGCTAATACGGTGAAACCCCGTCTCTACTAAAAAAAAAAAAATACAAAAAAAATTAGCCAGACGCAGGAAGGGTGCCCGTAGTCCCAGCTCATTGGGAGGCTGACAGGAGAATGGCATGAACCCCAGAGGCGGAGCTGCAGTGAGCCGAGATCAGCCACTGCACCTGTGCCCGGGCAACAGCAAGACCCATCCCAAAAAAAAAAAAAAAGAAAGAAGAAAGAGAGTTTAAAGAGGGAGTGGAGGGAGGGAAAGAAAAGAAAAGGGAAGGAAGGAAGAAGAAGGAAGAAGGAAGGAAGGAAGAAGGAAGGAAGGAAAGAAAGAAAAGAAAGAAAGAAAGAAAGAAAGAAAGAAAGAAAGAGAAAAGAAAAGAAAAGAAAAGAAAGGAGACAGAAAGAAAGAAATCTCTGGGCTCTGACGAAGGAAGGAAGGAAGGAAGGCGGGCGGGAGGGAGGGAGGGAGGGAAGGGAAAGGAAAGGAAGGAAGGAAGGAAAAAAAGAGACAGAAAGAAAGAAATCTCCGGACCCTGACCCAAACTCCTCATCACCTGGATGAGTGCCCGTGGGTTTGCCCAGTTTGTCCACATGTCCATTTTAACAACCCGCTCCTTATCTGGGGCAGAATCTTCAGGTGCAGCCTGAGGAGTGCAGAGAGTACCTGTCACCCTCCCACCTTAAGTATTATGGAACTTGTGGCCACACACTCCTCCTCCGTCTCCACAGAATTTCTCACATTGCTCCTGTTAATCTAAGTCTCTTCTGCCTGGTTCTCTGTTACAAATTTTAAAGTTAAAAATAGCTATTTTGGGTCAATGTGGCTCACGCTTGTAATCCCAGCACTTTGGGAGGTCGGTATGGCTGGATCAGGTCAGAAGATCGAGACCATGGTGAAACCCCTCATTCTACTAAAAAAAAAATGCGGAAAAATTGGGGTCAAGGCAGGGATGCCTGTAGTCCCAGCTACACTTGGGAGGCTGAGGCAGGAGAATGGCGAACTGGAGTGTGGAGATTTGCAGCAGCCGAGATTGCGCTTACCCTGCACCAGCCCATGACAGATGACCCCGCCCCAAAAAAAAAAAAAAAAAAAGCTATTTTGCTAAAGATCTCATACAGGATTTGGGGAAAGGAGGGACATGTCACATTGGGACCAGTTTCTTGTTTTGTTTTTTGTTTTATTTAAAACCCAGTGACAGTTTGATTGTCTCCCTCAAAGTCTCCTCTCAGCTGGCCCAAGCTTGTGGTGATCCAGGTTTTGTGGGACTCTGAGGCTTACACAGTTTGCGGGTCCCTAAAAAAAAAAGAATACAGGCTGGCATGTGCGGGGTAGCTCATGCCTGCAATCCCAGCACTTGGGAGGCCAAGAGCATCAACAGGTCGTGAGATTGAGACCATCCTGACCAACATGGTGAAACCCCCCCTGCCTCTACTAAAATACAAAAAATTGGTCTGGGTGTGGTGATGTGCCTGTAACCCCAGCTACCAGGAGGTTGAGACACGGTGAATCAAGAACATTGGTGGAGATCAAGACAGCCTGGTGACAGAGCAGAGTCTACCTCAAAAAAAAAAAAAAAAAATACGCGAAAATAAATATTTAATTAGAAAGTGAAAAGAAATTACAAATCAGAAGGCTGACAGAGAAACCAAACATCTCACAATCTAGAAGGATATCTTTATTAGTAACTACCCATCTCTTACCCCTATATAATATTAACTACCACTTTTCTCTTTTTTTCCTTTTAAAAAATTTTTTTAAGCTTTTTTCTTTTCTTTTCTTTTTTTTTTTTTGAGACCTGAGTCTCACCTTGTCGCCCAGGGCTGAGTGCAGTGGCACCATCTCAGCTCACTGTAAGCCCTGCCTGGTTCACCCCATTCTCCTCTGCCCTCCACCCTCCCGAAAGTAGTTGGACTACAGGCTGCCACCACCACACCCGGCTAATTTTTTTGTATTTTTAGTAGAGATGGGGTTTCACCGCATAGCTAGGGATGGTCCCGCTCTCCTGACCTCAGATCTCTGTCTTGGCCTCCCAAAGTGCTGCTGGGATTACAGGCATGAGCCACCACTGCCTAAAGTTTTTTTTATTTTCTGTCAGACACTCTAGAGAGCTCAAACTCCTACTTTTCTCACTTCCTCCTGCATACTCTGATTGTTATTTCATAACAATGATTTTGTAATACTTCTTTCTTTTCAGACACGGTCTTGCTGTGTCACCCAGGTATTGGAAAGTCCAGTGGCATAATCATAGCTCTCTCTGCAGCCTCAATCACTGTGGCTCAAGCAGTCCTTCCCCACCTCAGCCCTGCGGAGCAGCTGGGACTGCAGGCACACACCTGTCTAATTTTTGTGAATTTTTTTTTGAGACGGAGTCTCACCTACCCAGGTTGGAGTGTAGTGGCTGGCCTGCCCACTGCAACCCCATCTCCGGATTCAAGTGATTCTTCTGCCCTGCCTTCCAGAGAGTAGCTGGGATTACAGGCTCTCACCACCACCCAGCTAATTTTTTTTTGTATTTTTAGTAGAGATAGGGTTTTTTTCTTGATGTTGCCCAGGCTGGTCTCTGAAACTCCTGGCTCAAGTGATCTGTCTAGTCTCAGGCCTCCCAAAGTTCTGGGATTACAGGCATAAGCCACTGTGCCCAGCCCATAATATCATTTTTTTTTTATGGAAGAAAAAGAAAGATAGTTCAATCTTTTCTCTAGTAAAATCAAATGAAGTTTGTTTATTGATTGATTTGATTGATTTTATTTATGTATTTATTTTGAGATCGAGTCTTGCTCATTGCCCAGGGCTGAGCGTGCAGTGGCTGATCTCAGCTCACTGTAAGCTCAGCCCCAGGTTCATGCCATTCCCTCCTGTCTCAGCCCTTCCCAGTAGCTGGACTACAGTGGCGCCTGGCCCCAGCTAATTTTTTTTTGTATTTTTAGTAGAGATCGGGTTTCTCGCTTGTGTTAGCCGGGATGGTCTCCATCTCCCACCTCGTGATCCACCTACCTGGCCTCCCCAAAGTGCTGGGATTACAGGCATGGTTTCACTGTGCCCAGCCCAAATGAAGTTTATATTTTTATTTATTTTATTTCTTTCTTTGAGATCGGTCTCACCCAGGCTGAAGTGCAGTGGCATGGATTACAGCACACCTGCCAGCCCTTGAGCTTCTGGGCTCAAGTGGTCCTGCCTCAGACTCCTGGTGGTTGGACTACAGGCATGCACCATCATGCCTGGCTAATTTTTTTAAATTTTTTGTAGAGGCACTGTCTCATTATTTTGCCCAGGTTGGTCTCTCTTGAACTCCTGGTTCAATCATCCTCCCTGCCTTGGCTTCCCAAAGTGCTGGGATTACAGGCTGAGCCATGTGCTCCAGCTCCATTTTATATATTTTAATCTTCACCATTATAAATGCTATGTCTAATCCCATACCTATATCTAATGTAAGTTAACTCATATCTATGTTTCTATTCAATATCTGTAAGATAAACCCTAGAAATGGGATTAGTGAGTCAAAATATAATACATTTGCAACTTTATATCTATTCCACCATCCCAAGTAGTTTAACAGTTTTAGGCACCTGCCAGCAAAGCATTATAGCACTAATTCCCCCGTACTTGGACAACAGTATCAAACTAAAGTGGCTTCTGCTAAGCCTGTGGGGTAAAATATCCCAGGTTCATCAGCCTTGTACCTCAGCAGCCCAGGACACATACACACAGGAGGGGAGTTTCAGTGGTACCTCAGTTTAGCTTTTGATTGGACCCCTGCAAACCGGGAGGCGGAGGTTGCAGAAGAAAGAGAAGGGGAGAACAGCTCTTCATGGAAAGAGGGGCTTCCCAAAGGAAAAGACTGGCCGGGCAGCAGAGTTCTGGATTTTGGCAGGGCAGGCTTGAGAAGGGAGATGTCTGATTTCCACGTGAGGTAAATCAAATTGGTCTAATCAGGTGTGACGCTTATAGCTTGAGGGGGGGCAGCTGGCCACCCCACCCCTAATCTTATTATGCAAATGAATCATCCCTCTGCCAGGCTTGCCATATTATCTGCTCCTTACTGTACACTGTGGCTGACAAAGAGAAGGGAAAGATGGAACCGGCCATTTTGAACATGATTGGCACAACTGCTGGCTCTATGTCTGCAGCCTGAGCCACAGGCTGCTCTTGTTAGAAAGGAAATGATTTGGGGTTGCTTTTTCATTAAAAGGAGAACCTCCTGGTGGCTCATGCCGGTAATCCCAGCACTTTGGGAGGCCGAGGCATGCGGATCACTTGAGGTCAAGAGTTCGAGACCAGCCTGGCCAACATGGTGAAACCCCGTCTCTACTAAGAACACAAAAATTAGCTGGGTGTGATGGCGCCTGTAACCCCAGCTACTCGGGAGGCTGAGGCAGGAGAATCAATGAACCCTGAAAGAAGCCTGCATGTAACCCACCGCATCTAGCCTGGGTGATAGAGCAAGACCTGGCCCTCAAAATAAATAAATAAATAGGGCCGGGTGAGGTGGCTCACACCTGTAATCCCAGAACTTTGGGAGGCCAAGGCAGGTGGATCACTTGAGGTCAGGAGTTCAAGACCAGCCTGACCAAAATGGTGAAACCCCGCTCTCACTAAAAAATACAAAAATTAGCTGAGCTGCGGGCGTGGCTTGTAACCCCAGCTACTCAGGGAGGCTGAGGCAGGAGAATCACTTGGAACCTGGGAGGCAGAGGTTGCACAGCCCAGATTGTCCACTGCACTCCAGCCCAAGTGACAGAGAGATTCAGCCTCAAAAATAAAAATAAAAATAATAATAATAATAGCTAGGTGCAGTGGACTCCGCCCTGTAATCTCAAAGCACTTGGGAGGCTAAGGAGGGTGATCACCTGAGGCCAGAGTTTGAGACCAGCCTAACCAATATGATGAAACCCCGTCTGTAATAAAAATATGTACTAGTTGAGGATGGTACTCACCCTGTAACCCCAGCTACCGGAGGCTGAGACAGAACTGTTTTGAACCCAGGAGGCTTGAGGTTGCATGAAGCTGAGATTGCGCCGCTGCACTCCAGCCTGGGCAACAAGAGTGAAACTCCATCTGAAAATAATAAATAAATAAATAAATAAATAAATAAATAAATAAATAAATAAAAAGTAAAAGGAGAACCTACCAAGGACCCCATATCCCATCTGCCTAAGTAGATTCTTTTTTTTGTTTGTTTAATTTTAAGACAGAATCTTGCCCTGCTGTCGCAGGCTGGAGGCAGTAGCACAATCTCAGCTCACTGCAGCCCTCCGGCCTCCCAGGTTCCAGCTGAGCCCTCCTTGCCTCAGCCTCCCAGGTAGCTGAGATTACAGGCACGCCACCAGACCCAGCTAATTTTTTTGTATTTTTAGTAGAGACTGTTTTCACCCATATTGGCTAGGTTAGTCTTGAACTCCTGACCTCAGATGATCCACCAATCTGTCCAAAGTGCCGGGATTACAGGCATGAGTCACTGCACCTCGCCATCTTCTTAACTCCTATATCAAACTGGAATTTTTGTCAACCTGACAGATAAAAAAGTGGTACATCAGTTTAGCTTATTTGCTCCATTAAAAAAAAACTGAGGTAAGTTTGGGTGCAGTGGCTCACGCCTGTAATCCCACTTGGGAAGCTGAGGTGGGTGGATCATCTGAGGTCAGGAGTTCTAGACTAGCCTGGCTAACATGGTGAACCCTGTCTCTACTAAAAATACAAAAATTAGCCGGGTGTGGATGGCACATACCAACCGGGAAAGCACGGGAGGCTGGAGACAGGAGAATCGCCAGGCCTGGGAGGCTGAGGTTGCCAGTGAGTCAAAACCGCCCATTGCATCTCCAGCCTGGGCAACAAGAGTGAAACCCATCTCAAAAAAAAAAATAGTGCTTGGGCACTGGGTGAGCCATTGTAATCCCAGCACTTTGGGAGGCTGAGGCAGGCGAATCACAAGGTCAGGAGTTCAAGACCAGCCTGGCCAACGTGGTGAACATTGTCTCTACTAAAAATACAAAAAATTAGCCAGGTGTAGTGGCGGGCACCTGCAATCTCAGCTACTTGGGAGGCTGAGGCAGGAGAATAGCTTGAACCTGGGATGCAGAGGTTGCAGTGAGCCGAGATCGCACCACTGCACTCCAGCCTGGCAATAGAGCCGAGACTCCGTCTCCAAAAAAAAAAAAACATACACACACACACACACACAAAATACATATAGTAAAGTGTACAGCTCAATAAAGTTTTACATGTGTATACATTCATATAACCATCACCCAGAAAAAGATAGGATTGTTCCCAACACCTCAGAGGTTCTTTCTTGTCGCTCCTAATCAATACCTCCCCTGACCCTCAACCCCTTAGATGTAATCATTATTCTTACTTTTTTTGTTTAGATGGAGTCTCGCTCTGCCACCGGGCTGGAGTTCAATGGCATGATCTCGGCTCACTGCAACCTTCACCTCCCAGGTTCAAGTGATTCTCCTGCCTCTGCCTCCCAAGTAGCTGGGACTACAGGCGTGTGCCACCACGCCCAGCTAATATATGTATTTTTAGTAGAGACGGGGTTTCACCATGTTGGCCAGGATTGTCTCGATCTCTTGACCTCATGATCTGCCCGCCTTGGCCTCCAAAGTGCTGGGATTACATGTGAGCCACCGCCTGGCTTATTCTGCTGGACATAGATAACTTGTTTGTTTGTTTGTTTTTAGAGAGATGGTGTCTGGCTATTGTAATTCCCAATTGGTCTCCTTCTGCACACTGAACACACGAAACCAATCCAATTGAGACCCGTTATTGCAATAAAGAGTTTAATCAATGCAAGGCCAGCTGTAGTACAACCATAGAGTTATCACTCAAATCAGCCTCTCTGAAGGCTAGAAGGTTAGGGCCTTTCTTTCTTTTTTTTTTTTTAACGGAGTTTCACTCTTGTCACCCAGGCTGGAGGCATTAGCTGCCACCCTCACTCCAGTGCAACCCTCCGCCTGGTTCAAGTGATTCTCCTGCCTCAGCCTCCTGAGTAGTTGGGATTACAGGGGCTAGCCACTCCCATGCCTGGCTAATTTTTGCACTTTTAGTAGAGATAGGGTTTCACCCATGTTTGTCAGACTGGTCTTGAACTCCTGATCTCAGGTGGATCCTCATTTGCTCCTTGTTCCTCCTCCCAGGGTCAAGTTGATTACAGGCGGTGAGCCACCATGTCTGCTCCCTCCCTCCCTCCTCCCTCTTTTCTCCTTCCCCTCTTTTCTTTCTCCTTCCCTTCCTTTCTTTTCTCCCCTTTCCCTTCCTTATTTTTTCTTGAGACTCTGTCACCTTCAGGTTGGAGGTATAGCACTGCTCACTGGTAACCTCCACCTGTCTGAGCGAGTACTCCCTCATGTCTTCAGTATCCTGAGGACTGGATCTGAACTCACCACCACGCCTCGGGATTAATTTTTTGTATTTTTAGTAAAGATGGGTTTTGCCATGTCGGTTAGGTTGGTCTCAACTCCCTGGCCTCAAGTGATCATCAAGGGGTTTTTCAAAGACAGTTTGGTGGGCAGGGAACTAGGGAATGCTGCTGTTTTGTTGGGGATATAATCATAGGGTGTGGAAAAAATGTCCCTGTGTGCTGAGTCGGCCTCTGCAGGGGCAGGCACAAAACCATTTGGTTATATCATGAGTCACAAGTCTGTAAGGTCAGGTGTTTCAGGAATGCATTAGGTTATGCAAGAGTAATTGCAGTTTTGACCATTTCTTTGGTAATCCACTCTAATAGAAGTCTGACATTTTTTCTTTTTTTTTTTTTGAGACAGTGTCTTACTCAGGGCCCAGGCTGAAATACAGGAAAGGATCTCAGCTCACTGCAACCTCCTACTCCCAGGTTCAAATGATTCTTCCTGTTTCAGCCCTGAGGGAGCTGGGATTACAGGCATGTCCCACCACACTCAGCTAATTTTTGTATTTTTAGTAGAGATGGAGTTTCACCCAGGCCAGGCTGCTTTCAACTCCCCGGCCTCAGGTGATCTGCCCACCCAAGCCTCCTCAAAGTGTTAGGCACTAATGGAGCCACCCCCCCCCCCTGAAAAACATTTTAAAAGACCAGTCTTAGGTCTCTACAATACTGATGTTATCTAGAGCAATTAGGGAAGTCACAAATCTTGAGACCACTGGCCACATGACTCCTGAGCAGTAAGGGGATTATAGAAATTACTCTACATTTTTTAGTAGACTATGTCCCTCCCATAACCCAATCCTGTGGTCTCCTTCTCATTAGTCTCATGAAGGCAGTTTCACCCCTGAGCAAGAAGAGGGTTAGTTTTGTGGAAGGCACCATTACCATCCTTGCTTTAAACTAAGCTATGCACCAAATTCCTCCCTATGGGTAGTTTGGCCTATGCCTAGGAATAAGAGAGAAGATAGGGGCTAGCCTGTGAGGCTGTAGCAAGATAGAGTCAGCCATGCTAGATTTCCTAAACAGGCAGCACCTTGCAAAGGCAGTTGGGGTCCATGTTGTCCAGACTGGTCTCAAACCCTGGGTCTCAAGCAATCCCTGCCTCCTCACAGCCCCAAAGTGCTGGGATTACAGGAGCCACCACCCAGCCATCTTATACATGCCCTTTTAGTAGCCACACATACTCATTTCTCCCAGCTTTCATATACTTATAAATGCTGTATCATGGGATAGTGGGCAATTGTTTCCACTTTGGTAATACTGCTCAACAATTTATCATCAAAAAATTGTTAGTTCAAAAGTAATACCCCAAAGACTGGTGTTTTGATTACGCTGTGGCCTTTAAACATGCTTTGATCCCTCTGCAGTTGGATCTACCCAGGTGGTCAGGGAGTTACAGGCCAGCCTGGCCAACATGGTCAAAACTCCATGTCTACTGGGGTAAAAAATACAAAATTAAATGGGTGTGGTGGCACATGCCTGTAGTCCCAGCTACTCGGGAGGCTGTGGTAGGAGAATCACTTCTTACCTGGGAGGCAGGGGTTGCCGTGAGCTGGAGATCATCATGCCACTGCACTCCAGCCTGATGACAGAGGGAGACTCCCATCTCAAAAAAAAAAAAAAAAAAGGCCTGGCTCAGTGACTCATACACATACCCACCAACACTTGCACCCATCAGTCTTTTCCAATTGTAGCCTTCCAGAAAGTGATATCCTCATAGGTTGTTTTTTGAAATTTTAAAGTGTGGGTCAAGATCACTGGGAGGTGAGGAGCCTCCTGTCCTGGTCACGCCTGTCTGGGAAGTGAGGAGCCTCCGTCCTGGCCAACTAACCTGGCCTGGGAAGTGAGGAGCCTCCCGTCTCGGCCAAATCTGACCCGTCTGGGAAGTGAGGATGCCTCCCTGCCCTGCCACCCCTGGCCTGGAAGTGAGGAGCCTGTCCGGCCACCCACTCCGTCAGGGAAGTGAGGAGCCTGCCCTGGCCACCCATCTGCCTGGGAGGTAGAAGTTTCCGTCCGTCACCACCAGGCGGAGGAGGCCGCCCGTCCGCCACACCCATCACCTGGGAGGTGAGGAGCCTGTCCGGTCACTGGCCCAGGAAGTGAGGAGCCTCCTGTCCGGCCACCCACCCAGGCGGAGGAGCCCCGTCCGGGCCACCTGGCCTGGGAAGTGAGGAGCCTCCGTCTCGGCCAACCATCCGTCTGGGAGGTGAGACGCCCTGTCCGCCGCCCGTCCGGAAGAAGTGAGGCCGCCTGTCCGTCAGCCCCTGGCGAGGGAGCCTGTCCGGGTCACCAGTCCTGGGAAGAAGCTGAGGGGATGCCTCTGTCCGGGTCAGCCTGTCCTGAAAATAGTTGAGGGAGGGGCCTGTCCGGTCACCGTCCGGGAAGAAGTGAGGCCTGTCCGCCTCCGCCTGTCCGAAGCCATTAGGCGGAGAGCCGCCTCCGTCCGGCCACCCACCCGCCTGGGAAGTGAGGAGCCTCCGTCCGGGCCAATCCCCTGGCCTGGAAGTGAGGAGCCTGTCCGTCAGCCTGTCCCAAGAAGAAGTGAGGAGCCTGTCCGCCTGTCTGGGAAGTGAGGGAGCCGCCTCCCGTCCGCCACCCATCTGCCCGGGGAAGGAGGGAGCCTGTCCCGCCACCTCCCAGTCAGGGAAGAAGTGAGGAGCTGCCCCCCACAGGTCTGGTCACCTCGCTCAGTGAGGGAGCCTGCCCGTCAGCCTGTCTGGAGAAGAAGTGAGGAGCGCCTGCCCGCCGCCCGCCTGGGAGGTTCACCACGAGGCCAGAAGCAATGTGGGGTTGGACGCAGTGGCTCACGCCTGTGGTCCTGGCACTCTGGGGGGGCTGCAGGGCGGATTGGATCACTCTCTGGCTAGGGAGTTCGGAGACCAGTCTGGCCAACTGGCTTAAACATGGAAAAATACAACAGACAAAACCAACCAACCAACCCAGTGACAACAAAACAGGCTCCACCCTGGAGTCATACTCTAATTCTTTTTTCTATTTTCTCCTCCCCTTTCTGATCCTTATCCCACTTTCTTTTCTTCCTCTTCCTTCTCCTTTGTCAAATAGAGATTGAGTTGGGTTATCACTGATCCATATATAAAGTTCCTCTCATTTATTTTAACTCCCACCCCTCATTTCTATTCCCCTCACTTCCCATGTGCAACCTTCCTAATATGTTTGATACATCTTTTTTTTTGTTTGTATGTATTTTTAGAAAATGTTTATTGTTTTGTGTGCAAAAAAATTAATAAAAAGAAAAAAAAGTGTGGGTCAGGCATGGTGGCTCATGCCTGTAATCCCAGGAATTTGAGAGGCCAAGGAGGGCACATCACCTGAGGCACCAGGGAGTTCTGAGATCAGCCTGGCCAAATTTTTTGTTTAAGAGTTGGGGTGGTCAGGCGCAGTGGCTCACGCCTATAATCCCAACACTTCCGGAGGCTGAGGTGGGCAGATCACAAGGTCAGGAGTGTGAGACCAGCCTGGCCAACATGGTGAAACCCTGTCTCTACTAAAAGTACAAAAATTAGCTGGGCGCAGTGGCGAAAACAGGATCCCAGCTACCAGGAAGCTGAGGCAGGAGAATCGCTTGAACCTGGGAGGCAGAGGTTGCTGTGAGCCGAGATCACGCCATTGCACTCCAGCCTGGGCAACAAGAGCGAAACTACTTCTCAAACAAACAAAAAATTTCAAAAAGCAACCTATTAGATATCACTAAACACTTTCCAGAATAGCTACACCAAAAGACCGACAGTACTAAGTGTTGACAAGTATGTGTAGTGACTGAACTCTCAGGTTTTGCTGGACCTAGTGAAAATTTGGTTATAATTGTAGGAGGTTAAGGAATACTTTCCCTTCCCTCTGAAGGCACACTGAAAATCAACTGACAATAGGACAGATTATTATTATTATTACTATTTTGAGACAAAGCCCCACTCTCTGCCAGGGCTGAAGTGCACTGGGTATGATCTCAGCTCACTGCAACCCCCACTCGGGTTCGCCGCATTCTCCTGCACCTCAGCCTCCCAAGTAGCTAGGGACTACAGGCAACCCACCACCACACCCAGCTAATTTTGTATTTTTAGTAGAGACAGGGTTTCTCCATGTTGGTCAGGTTGGTCTTGAACTCCCACCTCAGTGATCCACTGCCTCAGCCTCCAAAGTGTTGGGATTACAGGTGTGAGCCACAGTGTCTGACTGAATTCATTTCTATCTGCTTGGCTAGTGCGGTATTTTGACCAACATGATTTAGCTGGATGAGCTATCTTGGATGTACTGATCTCTCAGGATGGAAGATACTGTGCAGCCTAACTATGAGGAAACACAATGTCAATTCAGGTACAGATTGCATCACATCCCCACACTGTGAAGGGTTCTCATCTTAACCTGTAGTAACTCAAATTGATACTCAGAATATGATCATTGTATTGATCTGATGTTTGAAATATCAATGGAAAATCCCACCCACTTTTGATGAACAGTATGCAAAGTTTTCTGTAATCGCATGCATTTAAAACACAAGTTGAGTGTCATTTATTATGAAGCAGCCTGTATAGAAAACCATGGGATGAAATAGCTGGGCACAGTGGGCTGCCTGTAATCCTGCACTTTGAGAGGCTGAGGTCAACAGACCAATTTTAGGCCAGGAGTTTGAGACCAGTTTAGTCAACATGGTAAAACCCCATCTTTACAAAAATACAAAATAGCTGGGTGTGGTGGCACACACCCAGTCCCAGGTACTCTGGAGGCTGAAGTATGAGAATCATTAACCCAGGGAGGCCGAGGTTGCAGGGTGGAGATCATGTCACTACATTCCAGACTGGGCAACACAGCAAGACCCTGTTTCTACTGCAAAAATAGAAAAATCGGCCAGGTGGTGGTGGTATAAAATCTGTAGTTCCAGCTATTCCAGGCTGGAGGTGGGAGGATCAACTGAGCCCAGGAGGTGGAGAGGCTACAATGAGCGAGATCATGCCTGCCACACTCCAGCCTTCCAGGAAAGAGTGAGACCTCTGTCTCAAAACAAACAAACAACTTACTTTGGGATGTTGTAGAGGGCCCTGTGGCATCCAAAAGAGAGATAATAACAAGTTTTCTGATATGTTAAATGCATATCAGGCATTGATGATGAAAAAGAAATTACTGACGCAAGAAATGATGTTTGCTGGGCAGGTCACGCCTGTAATCCCAGCACTTTGGGAGGCTTCAGGTATGGATCATGAGTAATAGGAAATCATGACCTCATTCCACTGACACACAGTGAAACCCCGCCCCTACTAAAAATAAATATAGCTGCATGAAAGGGCGGGATACTAGAACCTGTGCCACTCAGGAGGCTGAGGCAGGAGAATGGCATGAACCTGGGAGGCAGAGCTTATGTAAGCTGAGATCACACCACTGCACTCCAGCCTGGCAATAGAGCGCATAGTATGTATTCCAAAACTGTGGGTGAGATTCCTAAAATTTGATATATCTTGGTATGTTATTAGTTATACTATGGTTATTATGTTAAATTATTGTAGAACACAGAAATAACCAAATTTTCTTGTCAATTTTGACTTTTTGATTTTAACTTTGACTTTAAGGATTTTAAGTGATTTTTTTTTTTTTTTTGAGATAGTCTTGTGCTTTTGTTGCCCAGGGCTGGAGAGCAGTGATGCAATCTGGGCTCACTGCAGCCTCCACCCTCCTGGGTCTGGCACTTCTGGTACTCAGGCTCGAGTAGCTGGGATGACAGGCATGTGCCACCACCTCGCTAATTTTGTATTTTTAGTAGAGATGGAGTTTCTCCAATGCTGGTCAGGCTGTTCCCGAACTCTGACCTCAAGTGATCTGGGTCTGCCTCTCGGCCTCCCAACATGCTGGGATTACAGGCGCGAGCCACCTCTGCACCTGGCCCAACTGGTTAAGGCTCTTTTGTATTACGTGTATATAAGAAGAACTGTAGCTTATGCCCCACAAATGTATATCCTACTAAAGAAGGGGAATTGCTTTCCTTCTCTCTCTCTCTCTCTATGGCAGGTATATATATATACACAAACATATGTGTGTATCAGGAGACAGGGTTCTCACTCTGTCACCTAGGCTGGTGCAGGTGTGATCATAGCTCACTACAGCTTTGAACTCTGTTGAAGTGGGATCCCTCCCACCTCAGCCTCCTGAGTAGCTGGGACTACAGGTTCATGACACCTCACCCTGCCAATGCTTTTATTTTTGTAGAGACAGTTCCAATTTTGTTGCCCAGGCTAGTCTCAAACTCTGGCTTTGAGTGATCTTCCTGCCTCTGCCTCAAAGTGGGACAGACTTGAGCCACTTTCAGCCCAGGCTCCCAGCTCCCACTTTTAAACTCCAGCCACAAACAGGTCGGGCATCGGTGGCTCAAGCCTGTAATCCCAGCACTTTGGGGAGGCCGAGGCTGGGTGGATTCTAGGTCAGAGATCGAGACCATCCTGGCTAACAATGCAGGAACTCGCTTCTACTAAAACACAAAAATTATTAAGGTGAGCAGGGCCAGGTCCCAGCTACCGGGAGGCTGAGGCAGGAGAATGGCGTGGAACCCAGGAGATGGAGGTTATGGGTGAGCCAAGATTGTGCCACCGCGACCTGTAGCCTGGGGACAGAGAAAGACCTCCGTCTCAAAAAAAAAAAATAACAAAAAACAAAAAAAACCTACAAACAAATGGAAGCATAAAGTACAGTAAGTTCACCCTTTACTCTTCTTTTTTCATCTATGTATTTCCAATTACATATATGTGGCTTCCACGACACACAGTAATGTTATTGTAATAAGTTGAGTTTGTATTCTTTAAAAAATTTTTGTAGAGTTAGGGTCTTGCTATATGTCTAAGCTGGTTCTCAACTCCTGGCTCAAGTGATCCCCCCTGGCTCTTGTCCTCCCAAAGTGCTGGGATTATAGACGTGAGCCACACTGCACCCAAAGAGAGTTTGCATTCTTCAGCAGCTATGCAGTGTTTTGCACCTAGAAGAAATCAGGCTGCATTCTCTCAATAGAACCATAGACTTTCAGTGCTAGAAAGGTATTTAGGAGATCAGCAAGTCCACCTCTTATTTTACAGATAATAATGCAAGGAAAAGTCAAAATGACTTCCAAGGTCTTTACACCTACTATTAAAGAAAGGAATGAGTGAGCCAACTTAAAAGGAACATTCACATATAGAGTTAAAATGTTAAGCCACTACAAGTGTAAAAGTAAATAGGATTGCCTGTAGTAGTAACTAGTATCTGCACTGCAGACTCCAGTTTAAAATGTGATCCCGCTGATCCATTAGGTCACATACTGTTCTAAGTCACAGGTAACCTTTATTCATTTTACCGAAGCAAAACAAGCAGGAATGTGGATTTTTTTATGTCACCCAAGTGAAGCAGTGAGTGGAGGCGGAACAAAGAAATCTGTAACTTATTGTGATCAATGAGTTGTAAACACTAATGCACTAGGACAAGCCTGTTGGAGCAAGGGTTTAAAAATAGCTGGAATTTGGTCGGGCTTAGTGACACGCCCGGTGAATCCCAGCACTTCGGGAACTCTCGGATGGGCGGGATCAATGAGGTCACAGACGAGTATTACAATAATCGCGGTGAAACCCCGCCTCTACCAAATAGAAAATTAGCCGGGCGCTGGCGGCGCTGTAGTCCCAGCTATCTGGAGGCTGAGGCAGGAGAATGGCATGATCCCAGGGATGGAGCTTGTAGTGAGTCGCAGATCAAGGCCACTGCACCTGGCAGCATAGTCAACAGAGCCGGTGACTCAAATCTCAAAAGGGAAAAAACAAAACAAAACACTAACCGGCGCGGTGGGAAGCTGTTCAACTTAGCTACCAGAGTTGATAGAGAATCGTCCCTGGGAGGTGGTGAAGTCGAACACGCCATTGCACTCCAGCGCCTGCGTGAAAGAAAAGACCCGGGCCCCCAAAAAAAAAAACAAAACCAAATTTGATCTGGTCTTTTTGGGCCTGTGGAAAGATAATCCCAAAGTGCTCTTGGAAAAAAAAAAAAAATGGCACTGACACAGATGGAGAACCAAGAAACACAAAATGGATCTCTACAATCAAGGCTACATTGCATCACAACACATCACAACACCTGCATTGATGAAAGTACAGTGACTTCAGAGGACATGGCCGTCCCAGATACTCAAAACAAAAATGTAGTTGATTCTCCTGCTTGGGAACATTTTTTGCTGGAGGTAGTGCTGGCACGATTTGAACGACTCATGCACAAGGGTCAATGCACTTTTTTCTTTGAGACCGAAGCTTGCTCTTGTCACCAGGCTGGAGTGCAGTGGCGCACCCTGCCCATATTGCAACCCTCTGCCCTTTATGGGTCTGCCGCATTCTCCCGCTTCAGCCTCCCATGTAGCTGGGACTACAGGTCACTGCCTGGCTAATTTTGTATTTTTAGTAGAGACGGGTTTCACCATGTTGGCCAGGATCGTCCCCACCTCCTGACTCCTCGTGAGCTGCCCGCTCCTGGCCTCCCAAAGTGCTGGGACAGGCGTCAGCCATCGCGCCCGGCCAAGGGGTACTGCACTTTTTAGGGTCTCGACACTGTACTTTGTGTATGCACACATCGTGCCTGTGTGATGCACCTTAGCCTTGGAGCCGGCTTCACCATCTGACGGCATTTGCCTGTGACTGCCTACGAGTTGGGGCACTGTTTCCTCCCTGCTCCCCAAGCATTTTTGTGGCAGGCTTCTGTGTCTCTCTCAAAGCCACGCAGGTGGACATTGCCCAGGTTCCTGCACCCACTGTAGTTCAGAGGGAAGAGGTGGAGGCTGACACCGCGGCGTGCTGCCAACGCACCCAGGCGCAGCCTCTCCTTCCTGATCGCCTCGTGCCCCACCCCACCCGAGAGCAAAGGAGGGAAGCGATTGGGCATGCTAGTTGCCCATCAGACCAGGCTCTCTCTCTCTCAACACAATTGGCAGACAGAGAAAAAGGCCGGTCCGCTGAGGTCTTCCACTTTGAGGCTCAGCCACCGCAGTGGAAGTAGAAGCATTATGGAGGCCAGGGGCCGCGACTGCTCACTTCCGGCGGGCCTGACGATTTCTCTCCCTTTCCCTGCCTCCGCCTCCCACCCCCGCCCCTTCCACCTCATGGCTGCTTCTGTGTGGTGTAGACGCTGGTCCTCCCCAACCTCCCATAGTGCTTATTGCTCTCACCCTCGCCCCCTTAGGGGCTGGAAGGCGCTTCACTCCCAAGCCTTGGGCATCAGCCAGAAGGCTTCCCACCTCCCACTTGACTCTTTCTCATGGTGGGGGGAAAGAGGCAGAAACTTAGGGTTTCCCTCCTTTCTCTGGGTCAGACGCTTTTAGGGTCCACTTCTTCAGGGGCGGAAGCCTCTCCCACCCTTCCCAGGGGCACAGGCTCACCCCCACTGTACCTCTGGAGCCAACGGCTTCCTCAGCACTGCCATCCCAGAGTCAGGACCTAGAGGACTGTGCCTGCTCCTGCAAGCGGGCCTGTTGAGAGAGGGGAGGGGAGGAGGGAGAGGAGACAGGGGTTCTTGCTCTCCCTCCCCAACTTGTTCCTTCTTGCCCCCCAGTCCCTGGCAACCAGAGTTCCTGATGGTCTAGACTGTCCATCCATTCACTCCCCTGACCTTTTCCTGTCTCCTGGCTGCACATGGAGTTGCAGAAGGGAAAAGGGGCAGCAGGCAGCAGCAGCTGCTTCGGGAGCAGTGGGAGGTGTGGAGGAGGAGAGCGGGAGCAGAGAGCCCCAGGAGGGGAGGCTGCCACTTTCAACCAGTTTGGATGCCAAGGATGCCAGGAGGTGGTGTGGGGAGGAAGGGAGTTAAGAAATTGGGATTTGAGGGATACTGGAGCGGATACCGGTGGGAGGACGGGTTGGGGGCAGGAGGAGGCCAAGTTTTTCTGAAGTAACACAAACACTGCTCCAGCTCTCTGCCTCTGAGGGAAGAAGTGTGGCCACAACTTCCCAAGACAGGTTGTCATAGTAACAGCAGCCACTCATAGTATGAAAATGGGTGGGGGTGTTGGTGAAGGAAGCGGGATACAGCATCCAGGTTTAACGAATTTATTTTGACATTCCTTTTCCACATACACATCACAGCTATTTTACTATCAACCCTGTTTCAGCCTAGGTCAATGTATTGAGTTGAGATGTAATGTATGTGTGTGTAGATGTTTGGGGTTGGTAAGAGCTGGCAGTAGACCCTTTGGACCCCCTGTTAGATGCTATCATTGACCGCGTAGACACACAACCAATTGCCAGTGATGCTTAACTGGGCATTTAGGAAGAGGAAGACTTAAGAAAAGTGAGTAGTGTTTAGTTTCGGTGGCATCAGCCACAGTAGTGGGGTGAATGGTTCCAGGGATTCTTCAGGAACCAGATAGCACACACAGAGAGAAAAACACATCGCCTTCTGGAAAAGAAGGTGGAGCCAAGCAACGAGCTGACCTGAATGAGGACTCAGGGGACCTGATGGAAGGTTCCCTCCCATCCCTCTTACCCAGCTTCTTCATTCTGCCATCCCAGAGCTGGGATCATGTATACCTTTCCAAGCAAACAAGAATACATGCTTAAGAATATGAGATCTAGACAGGGCGAGTGGCTCACGCCTGTAACCAGCATCTTTGGGAGACCGAAGGGCGACACAAGGTCAAGAGATCGAGACCATCCCAGCCAACATGGTGAAACCCCGTCTCACTAAAATACAAAAGCTAGCTGGGCATGTTGGCTTGCGCCTGTAATCCCAGCTATTTGGGAGGCTGAGGCAGGAGAATCACTTGGAATCCCCGCGGGCAGTGTGCTGCAGTGAGCCAAGATTGCGCACTGCACTCCAGCCTGACGCATGAGAGCCAGAGACCCTGTCTCCAAAAAAACAAAACAAAACAAAAAAGAATGTGAGATCCAGAACTGGACGTGATGCGGATAGCTTAACCGTTTGTAAGGCCTAATATTCAACTCGGTTATGCAGGAGGGATGAAGGCCTTGGTTTCACTGGTTGCTCTGCTTCTGTAACTCTTTATCAGCTATTAGAGTGGGTGGGCAGACAGGTAAGGAAATCTAGAATTTGATTTGAAAAAATGGTCAGATACAAGATGGTAGAACATACATGCAAAATGAACTTGTGAATCAAGAAGTGGCTAGTTTGTGGATTATCCACCAGCAAATGCTCACGCAGTCTGCCCTCCCCATCATGCTTCTTTTCCCCTCATAATCTGTGGGCATTCAGGTAAACCAGAGCCTGTTTCTGCTGTCTGCAGTTATCACAAGGTAGATATACTATGAATAAACAAATGTATTCTCAAAACAGGTGAGAATGACTTAGGGACTGCCTGGCAATTGAATTCATTCAATTTCTTCAAGAAATGGCCACTGTCACTGTCAAAAACATTTCTTGATCCCCTGTGTACTACACTGGAGCTCTAGAAGCATGGAAATAATAATGGACTGTGCCTTTTATTCCTCCATCAGTTTGAGTGGAGGGCAAAAGACCCAGGGGTTGGAATCCCACCCTGATTCTAGAGGCCACTGTGTCTCTGCTTTCTAATTCAATTCAAGCACTGAATAGTACAGCATCCTGTCTGAGCAGGATTGTTTATATACTAAATGAAATACCGCAGGAGGGGGACCATCAAGAGGGGAAGCATGCATTTTCTGGTTTTTTATACTGAGAGTGAACTTCCAACTGTTTCCAGGAAAAGGGGGCGAGGGTCTTTCTTTTCTGATCTCCATAACGTGGGATGTTTCCTGCATGTCTCGGTGCCCCCTTCTTTCTGTCTCCTTTGTCCCTTATGCTTGAATTTTCTAGCAAGACTACACTTTTTTTTTCCTAATGTGTGTGGTTGAGCCACTAGACCAGAGGGTCTCTAAGGGCAAGACTTACTGGCTTCTTCCCCTTGGCCCCACAGATCTCTGCACACAGAAGTGAAAACTTGGTTTTGATCAACTGGACCCTTGCTTGTTCTGGCTTTTGGTTATTTTCCCATCACAGACCTACCTATTTCCCAGGAACTTAGAGGTAGTTTCCCTGACCATATATGCTTACTGTGTTTTGGGTCTGATAGGAAAACAGGGATGGAGGGACATCCGAGGTCTGGGGTTTCTCAAAGCTATCATCTAATGGCTTGAGTTAACACCCACAAGAAGTTGCAAAGAAACAAAAACAATAAAACAAAAAACTGGTTAGAGTAGTGAAGAGATGGCTTATTATAATTGGGTGTGATTAGAAAGACCTTTAGAGATTTGAGTAGGGAAGCACTGGTCAAGAGCATCCCAGGTGGAACTCTAACTCTTCAATCTAGGAAACATTTATGTATCCTTTCTCTCTTGGCCCTGTTTTTCCTTTGGAGGCGAGTCTTTCTGCCCATTCCCCATCCCAGCTCTGGGAAGGGAACAGATGTGCTAGTGCCAGAGATTGAAGGAGTTTAGAACATGTACTTCTAATCTCATGAGCCCTTGGTAGCTCCTGGTTTTTCTTCTGCCAAAGAGGGACCACCATTTTAAATCAGGCTGAGTGAGGCCCAAGAGCATCCTCTTTTGAGACGGAGTTCTGTCAGCTTAGGCTGGAGTGGTGCAGTGGTGGGATCTCGGGTTCACTGCAAGCTCCTTCATGGGTTCATTCTCCTGCCTCAGCCTCCCAGTAGCTGGGACTACAGGGCGCCACCACGCCTCTGGGCTAATTTTTGCATTTTAGTAGAGACGGGTTTCACCATGTTAGCCAGGATGGTCTCGACTCTGACGTCATGATCCCACCTCAGCCTCCCAAAGTGCTGGGATTACAGATTTGAGCCACCGCTACTGGCCCTGCATCCCTCTTTTTTAACTTTTTTTTTTGAGACGGAGTCTTCTGTCGCCTTGTGCTGGAGTGCAGTGGCTGATCTGGCTCACTGCAACCTCTGCCTTCCGGTTCAAGCTTATTCTCCTGCCTCAGCCCAGAGTAGCTGGGATTACAGGTACCACCACCCTGGCTTTTGTATTTTTTGGAAAGATGGGTTTCTACCTTATGCTGACCAGGGCTGGTCTCAACTCTGACCCCAGGGTGATCCACCTGCCTCGGGCTCTCTCAACACAGATTATGGCATGAGCCACCTGCCTGGCTGAGCTTTCCTCTCTAAGCTCCTGATAGGTCTCAGGGTTGCATTTGGTTAGAGGCATGTCCCTACCTGGTTTTCCCCAAGGAATAATTCATATACATATGTGAGGGAATCTCCAGGGAATGGCTTGAGTCACTAGTTTTTGTCCCCTTAAATCATAATTTCATATACAAGTGACTCATGGTTGTGGGAATACTTTGAACCCAGCTTTGTTCAATAACCTCTCACCCACGGAGTCCTTGGGGATTTCTTAAAGACTTGAGTTTCCCTTGTTGCCCAGGCTGGAGCTGCACATGATCTCAGCTAACTGAAACCTCCGCCTCCTGTGTCTGCTGATTCCTCCAAGGCCAGCCTCCTGAGAGTAGCTGGGATTACAGGATGCCCACCACTACACCCAGCTAATTTTTGTATTTTAGTAGAGACAGGTTTCACCATCGGGCTGGCTGGCTGGTCTCAAACTCCTGACCTCAGGTGATCCGCCTGCCTCGGCCTCCCAAAGTGCTGGGATTACAGGCGCGGAGCTAATTGCTCCCGCCATCCCTGAGGACTTTTATGAGTTAGATTGTATATTCCTTTTCTCTGAAACGAGTAATGTAGTCTTTTTTTTTTTTTTTTTTTTTTTTTGAGATGGAGTCTCACTCTGCTGTCTGGACTGAGTGGTGGCATGATCTCGCTCACTGCAACCTGCACTTACCAGGATTCAAGCATTTTCCTGCCTCAGCCTCCTGAGTAGCTGGGAGACAGGCAACGCACTCACCATGCCTGGCTAATTTTTGTATTTTTAGATTTGGTTTCTGCAGCTGCTGGTCTCGAACTCCTGACCTCAGACACCATGTTGGTCAGCTGGTCTCAACTCCCACTGCGATCCACCCACCCTTGGCCTCCCAAAGTTGGGATTACAGGAATGAGCCACACGCCTCGCCAGACTTAGTCTTTTAAGGCCACTGACTTCATAGGGAGCAGTATTACTGAATGCTTTTTTTTTTTTTTTTTTTGCAGACGGAGTCTCGCTCACCCCCAGGCTGGAGTGGTGGTGTGATCTCGCTCACTGCAACCTCAGCCTCCTGCAGAAGCTGGGACTACAGGCTGCACCACCATGCCCAGCTAATTTTTGTATTTTAGTAGAGATGGGTTTCACCTTATTGTCCAGGGTTGCTCTCAAAGTCCTGACCCCTGTGTGATTTTCCTGCCCTGCCTCCGGCGTTGGGATTACAGGCATGAGCCAATCGCACTCCAGCTGTCCTTGGGGATTTTTATGAGTTAGATTGTATCTTCCTCTGAAGATGGGGAATTTGGTGTTTAAGGCCACTTCCCATAGGGAGCATTTACTCTATGCTTTTTTTTTTTTGGGAGATCTTGCCCATCACCCAGGCCGGGATGCAGTGGTGCTACAGCTTCCTGCAACCTTCACCCTGTCTGGCGGATTCTCCTGCCTCACTCGAGTATTCAGACTACAGGTGTGCACCACCATGCCCAGCGCCAATTTTTGTATTTTAGTAGATGGTTTCATGTTGGCCAGGCTGCTCTCTCGGGACTCTCCCAACTGTGATTCGCTTCCTTCAGCCTCCCAGAGGCTGGGACTATGGCTTGAGCCACCACCCAGCCACTGCATGCTTTTTACCAGACTCCATCCACCTGGCTGAGGGAGGGGAGAAATAGCATAGAGGGATTCCTCCAGCTTGAGTTCCAGCTTTGCAGGTATATACTGGCAGTGTTTTAAAGGCCTTCCCCCTTTCTTTTT